>QANZ01056188.1:72924-88214 GCA_003254925.1 Chamaecrista fasciculata | reverse complement strand
ATCCATGATCCAAACCTTTACTTTCTCGATTCCTTGAGTAAGTCACAATTTCCAGTGTGGCCACACATTCCTTGGACAGACTCATCGAGGGCGCCAGTAAGATATCTCCCATTTAATGGGGAACAAAATCCCATTTTGGCCAATCCACATTCCTCAGCACGGCAATCAACCAAACCCGTACTTAGCCCTTATGACTACCCTGTTACGGGCAGCGTTAGACTAAGCCAAAGTCTGACAACTGCAACGCCAGAATAATGATGACCTCAGGTCTAAGGCGTGGTGACAGCTGTACAGGAGAGGCAAGCTGATGACTAAACCCATGCAGGACTCTCCGGGTCATGTCCAGCAACTCGTAACCACCTTACGTAATTGCACCATGACTCTCGTACCAACATCTAGTGTATGCATCTCTATGCACCGAGGTCATGTTGGTCTTAGTTCATTTCAAGTTCCCACTTGAATGAGCAACCAGGGACGGTTTATATTAATTATCTCATAATTAATCACGGACTGTTATCATAGTAAACATGCTAATAATATGATAACCATTAATTTATCTCCATAAATTAATTGATATGTTCACAACATATCTATAAAATGATTGGCCCTAGGGCACAATCTCCAATACATTGTGATACTCTTTTAGTCGTTTTTCTGTAATGCATGCTCTTGTCATTGATTTTTTACTCATTGTGATTTTCGTGTTCTTCGCAGAGTTCTTCAATTTGTTCGAGCCTTTTCCTCCAGGATTCTCTTTTGATTCACCAGCGTTATGGACTTTGATGAATGTAAGTTTTCTAACCCTTCTCCTTCATCTTCTTCGTCTTTTGAATTCTGGTCTGAGTTTGGTGATCAACCACAACCGCTGAGGGTCATTTTCCCAAACAATCCCTTTTTCTTCGAGGGAATTTCCCCCCTTTTGCTGGTGAATGGAGGAGAGTTCTTCATAAAATGGGTTATAACTGTCGTGTGTCTTCAGTTGCTGAAGCTTCTAAGAGAGCGCCTGGCTCATCGACGCCAGGGACGTCAGCGCCTGCTGGGGCTTCCTCTCTTTCTCCTATGGACAGGAGGAATGGTGATGTAGGGGCGTCCTCGTCCCAAATGCTAGAGAGGTTTGACCAAGTTCCGGACAATTTGTCCTCATCGACGTCCATGGAGATTCGCGAGATGTTGCCTTCTTCGACATAGTCGGTGTTCTCGATTGATGCACCCTGTTGGGAAATCACAGAGGGAGCGCAGCGGAAGGGAAAATTAAAATTTTTCCAGGGACTAAAACGTAATAAAAAAAACAAACTCTGTGATTCCTTCCAGGATCCACTAATTATGTTTATACCAGATTAGGAAAGATGTTTACCTAGTTTTGATCGGTGACTTTGTCGTATTCGCGAATTTGAGAAGTCCACAGAGTGTCCTTCCTCTACCAGTAATCCACACGAGCAGTTTGGCAGATGCCTAGGTGCTAGCCTCCTTCACTTCTTTCCAAGTGAAAACGGGAACTATATCTATGGTTCTTGAATAATCAAGAAGTGTTCTTGATTATCAAGACTAATTGGGATTGGCGATTTTTCACTCTCTATAGATGCACTAGGCGAATTCTTAGTCTGACCAAGAATTAATCTATGTTGTGAATTGTATTCCAAATAGGCGCCTAGGGGCCCTATTTATAGTGTTCTCATTCCTAGTTTTAGGGAATCCTAATCCAATTAGGATATCTCTAAGATATGGGATATCTTTTAGATATCTCATAATTTCTTTTGATTTATAATATTAAACTTAATATTATAATTCAAAAATAAAGGCCCAATTTCGAATTTGATTATCCTAGATCAAATCTTGGATCAAATCTTGATTTGCTCAAATCCTATTGGTTGGAATGAGTCATGAGAATTTGATTTTATAATTTAAAAATTACTTTAATATTTAAATGATAAAGTCGACTTTCACCCTAGACCAAACTCTAAAATGCAAGATCAAATCTTTCATCCTAAGATAGGGCTAGGCGAAAATTCCCATGAGTTTTGGGAGGAATTTTATAACAACCCAAACTCCTTAGGTAGTTATAACTAATTCCTAACAATTTTGAATAAAAGAATTACCTTAATATCTTTTAATTCAAATCCTATATCTTTTCCAAAAGATATTTATCTTATCTTTATTTAATTAATAAAAACAATTTCTATTAATAAAAACAAAGATAATGAGGCGCCACCCTCATCCTTTTGTTTCCCAATTTTAGTGAATTTAATAAATCAATATTTTCCTACTTTTTAGGAAAACTATTTAATTTATTTATTCACTAATATTTTAATTGTAAAACCATTTTAACAATTAATTTAATTTTAAATTTGTCCAACAAATTTAAAACCTTAATCATAGATATTTATTTAAGACAAGATTTAATGTCCTAAGACATTTAACTATGTCCTAAATTGTGTCACCTAAGTGACTCACGAATTAACCCTAATTCGTGTCCCAAAAATTAGCATCTTGATCCTGCTCATGTGTGACCCAGCAGGCCTCACGTGAAGTTGGCAGCAAATCATCTTTATGATTCACAAGTTGTGAGCGGACTCTAGCAAGCCATCACAACTACCCAAAACACGGGAGTTATCGCTTTAACGACTTTAAACGATTTAACCTAAGTACCACCTTGTCATAATCCCTATTGTCTCACGATATTTTGGTCATGGATTAGGCACGGGAATGTCATCCAAAATCCAAACCACAACTTTCTCGATTTCCTGAGTTAGTCCCAATTCCCAGCGTGGCCACGCATTTCTTGGACAGACTCATCGAGGGCGCCAGTTAAATATCTCTCATCTTAAATGAGGGACAAAATCCCATCTTGGTCAACCACATTCCTTTGCACGGTAATCAACCAAACCCGTACCTAGCCTGTATGGCTACCCTGCTACGGGTAACGTTGGACTAGGCCAAAGTTTGACAACTACAATGCCGGAATAGTCAAGACCTCAGGTCTAAGGCTATCGTGACAGGTGTACAGGAGAGGCTCGCTATGACTAAACCCATGCAGGACTCTCCGGGTCGGTCCAGTAATTTTGTAACCCTTACAAAATTCCACCATGGCTCTCGAGAAGCATTCTAGTGCATGTATCTCTATACACCGAGGTCATGCTGGTCTTAGTTCATTTACGTTCCCACGTGAATGATCGACCAGGGACAGTTTTAGATTAATTATCTTATAATTAATCAAGGACGCCATCATAGTAAACACGCTAATAATATGATAACAACATAATTTATCTCCATAAATTAATCGAAAATTACATATGTTCAAATAACACATAAATAAAATGATTGGCCCTAGGGCACAATCTCCATCACCATGGTTCCTGGAGGCGCCCATGTCCCTGTTTGGGCCTCTATTGGGGGATGGAAACCCCCAACAAACGATCTATGGTGAGGAGGTTGACTTTCAAGCTCACCCTGAGTGGTTTCTTTGTTCAAATCGCAAGCTATCCAACGTTCCTTGGGTCAAAGAGGAGACTAAGCCCTGTGGTCCTGAGAGGGCTGAAGTTATGTGGAACGCTCGTCCCGTAGTAGACTGGCGTCGTCTAAGGCCAGAGGAGACAATTTAGGGACCCCACCTGAAAGAGACTAGTCCTAGAGTAAACCAGTATCGCATGGACAATTTTGGTGTTGAGGACCTCGAAAAGCTTAATCATGATCTGATCCTGTCTTCGAGGCATCAACGACATTCGGGATGAGAGATTTCAAACTTGAGTCATTTGGAGACAGCGCCCGACCTGTTTTACACTGATAGAAGGGGCTTTCTGATTAATGAATATGCTCTCAGGGGCTTCGACATAGAAATTCCCTTTCACCCGGCGGTACTGGACATTCTTCCCATTATGAACATCTTCCCTATTCAAGTCAATGCCAACGGGTGGCAGATCCTGCTAGGCTTTTGTTGGGAATCCTAGGCGCCTAAGGCAGCGGAAGCAAAAATAAAACAATTAAAAACGCCTAGGTCCTATGATTCCCGAACGGATCCGCTAGCAGAATTTAAAACTTTTGGTTAGTGTTATACCTCACGAGTTTCAATCTGATGGTTGAACAAGGCGAGTTCCAAGGAGCCCACTCCCAGCGTTCTCCCTCTGCCAGTAATCCACACGAACAGTTTCTTTGAACACCGAGGTGCTAGCCTTCAATTCTTTTCTCCAAAAGAATCAGGGACCAATCTACAGACCTCTGACTTCAAGAACTCCTTCTTGAAACAGCAATTGAGGTGGCGCTTAGAAGAATCCCCCCACAAGAACTCCTTCTTGACTATTCTTCTCTCACAAACCCTAATTATAGAGCTAAGTCGAATTTTCCCTAACTCTTAGGGTTGCATAAAATTGCTTGTCATAGCATTATGGTGCAAGTCGACTTGCCCATATATATATAGTCAAAATTTGGTGATTTAATTATTCCTAAAATAAAGATATTCTGATAATATAATTATTTTAAGACTTGAATTTATAATTATAATATTACCTTAATATTATAATTTAAATTCAAATTGCAATCTTGGAGAATCAAATGAGAGATCAAATCTCCCATTGGGACCCACCAAGATGGCGCCATCTCACTCTCCCCTTTTCCCTGGAATTTTATAAATCAAAAACTTTCCTTATTTTTGATTCACCAAAGATTCTGAGATGAGATCTTCACCAAATCTTTTGAATTCAAATCTTTTCAAATCTCCATCAAATCTTTTGAATTCAAACTTATTATTTGAATTAATAAAACTATTTTATTTATCCAAATAATCCCATAGAGGCGCCACCCTCATTATATATATTTAGGAATTTTATAATTCAATAATTCCCTAACTCTTAGGAACATTATCTGAATTATTTCCTAATATTTAAATTGTAAATAATTAATCTCCATTAATTAATAAACAATTATTTATATTTAAATTTGTCCCACAAATCTAAATATGACATCTATAGATCAATTAAGACAAGACATAATGTCCTAGACATTTCCTCTGTGTCTTAAATCGTGTCACCTGGGTGACCCACGAATTAACCCTAATTCGTGTCCCTTTCAAATGGTGTTCTGTTCCTGCTCGTGTGTGACCCAGCAGGCCCCACGTGAAGTTGGCAGCAGGTCATCCCCATGACCTACAAGTCGTGAGCGGACTCTAGCAAGCCATCACAACTACCCAAAACACGTGAGTTATCGTTTTTACTAAAACGACTTAACCTCAGTACCTCCGTGTCAGAGATCCGATTGTCCTACGATATCTTGGTCATGGACTAGGCACAAGAAAGTCATCCATAATCCAAACCACAACTTTCTCGATTCCCTGAGTAAGTCCCAATTCTTGAGTGGCCACTCTTTTTCCTGGACAGACTCATCGAGGGTGCCAGTTAGATATCTCTAATCTAATGAGGGACAAAATCCCATTTTGGCCAATCCACATTCCACAGCACTGCAATCAACCAGACCCGTACTTAGCCCTTATGACAACCCTGTTACGGGCAGCGTTAGACTAATCCAAAGTCTGACAACTGCAACGCCGGAATAATGATGACCTCAGGTCTAAGGCATCGCTACAGGCGTACAAGGAGAGGCAAGCTGATGACTAAACCCATGCAGGACTCTCCGGGTCATTCCAGCAACTCGTAACGACCTTACGTAATTGCACCATGACTCTCGTCCCAGCATCTAGTGCATGCATCTCATGCACCGAGGTCATGCTGGTCTTAGTTCATTTTGTTCCCACAAAAATAATCGACCAGGGACGAATTTAGATTAATTATCTCATAATTGATCATGGATGTTATCATAGTAAACATGCTAATAACATGATAAAACATTAATTTATCTTCCATAAATTAATAATATGTTCACAACATATTTACATAAAACGATTGGCCCTAGGGCACAATCTCCAACAGCTTTGGGGCCAAGTGTCGAAGGGATGGCGTTGTTGCCACAGCATGCCTGTTCTTATACTTCTTCTATCCCCGTTGGGGGGATAACTGCTTCATTTCCTACTACCGACGTTCTGGGCGTCCAAAGATTCTGGGTAGCGCCATCATTGATCCCAACGAGTGGCAGAAGAAGTTTGTTTTTATTAAAGAGTCGGGGAATGAGCAATCGTTTTGGGTGCGTCCTTCTAATGAGCGCGCCATGTTTCCCCTTTCGTGGAGAAGGCCTCGCTTGGGACCATTTGAATGCAATTGGAGGGATCTGAGCGTTGATGAACGCCTAGCGGCGCTGTGGTTGATCACCATAGACCTTTTTGACCCTAGACATTGTTTGTGTCATTTTCCCTCTTTCTTTGTATGTGCATATCTCTTAGCTTTTGTTAACTTCTCTGAAGGCTTCCTTGGCCGATGTCATTGGGACCAAACGTACGCGAGAGGAACATGGAAAAGATAAGGCGGTGGCGCCCTCGAAGAAGAAGTCTGCTTCTGCTCCCAAGAAGCCTGGGAACCTTACAATCCATGAGCCTAATGAGGCTCCCAGTCCGCCTGCCAATCTTGTTAGCAGGGAAAAAGAAATTGCTGCTCCCGCATCCAAGAGTGGGAAGGCGCCGTCGCGAAAGCGCTCGCGCCCTGTAGTTGAAGTGTTGGGAAATCACAGAGCGAAGCGCAGCGGAAGCAAAAATTAAATCGATTAAAAACCATAAAACGCGCAAGGCTCATGATTTCCTATAGGATCCACTAGTTGAATTTAAACCGGTAAAGGAAGAAGTATACTTCAAAAGATTCAATCGGTCTAGTTGAATGGTGCGATTCCGAGAAGTCCACTCCAAGCGTCTTTCCTCTACCGGTAATCCACTCGAACAATTTGCTGACACCAAGGTGTTAGCCTTCAGTTCTTTTCTCCAAAAGAACTCGGGACTCCAATCTACGATTCTTGGTGATCAAGAACAATTCTTGAACCAAGAATATAGGTGGCGCAAGAAACAAGAACCTCTTCTTGTTTTTCTCTCTCAAAACCCTAGTTATGGGTGCAAGTCGAATTCTCTCTCTCTCTTCGAGAAGTTCGACTTTCTCACTCTATTTTTAGGGTTAGCCGATTTTCCTCTCTTGTCTCACAAAAGAAATCGCAATTTTCACTTGTGTGTTAAGTCTCTTGTGCAAGTCGACTTCCTCCCTTAATTATAGAGTTTGGGGAAATTTGATAATTATAATTAGGGAATCCCTAAATTAATGGATTATCAAATTATAAAATTATGAGATTACAATAATATCACAATTTTAGGACTTGAATTCTTAATTAAAATATTACCTTAATATCTTTATTTGAATTCAAAATGCAATCTTTGATAATCAAAATGGAAGATCAAATCTTCCCTTGGTCCCACAAAGCCATGCGCCATCCTCCCCTATTTTTATAGGAATTTAATAAATCAAAATAACAATCCTAATTCTTAGGAAGTTATAACCAACTTATTATCTTCCAACAATATTGAATTAAAATATTACCCTAATATCTTTAATTCAAATTTTGAATCTTGAAATCAAGATCAAATCTTGAATTCAAATTCATGACTTTAATTAACAAAACATTTTCATTAATTAAAATGCCTATATATGAGGCGCCACCCTCAACCCTAATTATATTACTATTAGTGAATTTAATAAATCAATAATCTCTTAACTTTTAGGAATCTTATCTAGTTTATTATTCCCTAATATTATAATTGTAAATAGATTAATCCAATTAACTATTTAACAATTAATATATTTAAACTTGTCCCACAAATTTAAATATCACAAACGTAGATTTTATCTAAGACAAGACTTAATGTCCCAAACATTCAGCTATGTCTTAAATTGTGTCACTGAAGTGACTCACGAATTAACCCTAATTCGTGTCCCTTAAGCGGTGTCTAGATCCTGCTCATGTGTGACCCAGCAGGCCTCACGTGAAGTTGGCAGCAAGTCATTTCCATCACTCACAAGTCGAGAGCGGACTCCAGCAAGCCATCACGACTACCCAAAACACGTGAGTTATCACTTAAACGCCAAAACAACTTAACTTAAGTACCACCTCGTCATAGACCCTATTGTCACACGATATTTTGGTCATGGATAAGGCACGGGAAAGTCCTTAATCCAAACCATAACTTTCTCGATTTCCAGAGTTAGTCCCAATTTATTGAGTGGCCACTCTTTCCTTGGACAGACTCATCGAGGGCGCCAGTTAAATATCTCTCATCTTTATAAGGGACAAAATTCCATCTTGGTCAACCACATTCCTCAGCACTGTAATCAACCAAACTCGTACCTAGCCTGTATGGCTACCCTGCTACGGGCAACGTTGGACTAGGCCAAAGTTCGACAACTACAATGCCGGAATAGTCAAGACCTCAGGTCTAAGGTATCGTGACAGGTGTATAGGAGAGGCTAGCTAATGACTAAACCCATGCAGGACTCTCCGGGTCGGTCCAGCAACTTATAACCCTTTACTTATTGCACCATGACTCTCGTAAAGCATCTAGTGCATGTATCTCTATACACCGAGGTCATGCTGGTCTTAGTTCATTTCAAGTTCCCACTTGAATGAGCGACCAGGGACAATTTTGTATTAATTATCTCATAATTAATCAAGGACGTTATCATAGTAAACATGCTAATAATATGATAACAACATAATCTATCATCTATAAATTAATCAATATGTTCAAAACATACACATAAAATGATTGGCCCTAGCGCACAATCTCCATCATGAAGTTCCTCTGATTCCAACTGCTCCAGAGGTTGGAAATTTCAATGCTTTGGAGGTCTTGGCCAACTGCCTATCTGAGGCTGCGGCAGTCATGAGGGACGATCTAGCTAAGGCGTCCACGGAAAATACTCAAGACCCCACTGACGAGACTGCACAGTTCCTGTTGGCCACAGCATTGCGAGTCTTAGCTAACAACGTCTCTTGAAAGGATCTCATTTCGGAGAGAGGTGACGTCAGAGAAGACGCCAAGAAATGGCGCAGTGAAGCGGAGAAGCTGGCCAACGAGTTGAATTTATCGAAGGCGTCAGTAGCTTCCCTCAAGACTGGGTTTGAGCAAAGGGGTAAGCAGCTGGAGGAGAATACTGGCATTCTCAACGACAAGGTGGCTGATCTGGAAGCCCAAGTCAAGAATGGTAAGGACGCCTATGTGGCTCTCAAAGAGTTGGCCTTGAGGCAGATTAAGTGGAGGGTATCTCGGTACAACTTTATCGGTTTCAAGAACGCCATCAACCAGTTGAGGTTGCCCAACACCAACTTGGACATTTCAGGGATATGCCCCAACAAGATAGTTGAGGGCAGGCTGATCCGCGACCCCATAGATTCCGACCCAGTGGTGAAGATTCCGAGGATGCCTGAGAACTACGCGCTGAAAGGGTACGAATCTAGAGGTGATGATGACTTTCCCTGGTTTAAAGACTGCTTGGTTCCTTTACTAGGTGATGAGGGTGAAGAAGCTGAGAACGCCGCCATTCTTGGGGGAGAGGTCGTCAACGCCCATGGCGCTGATGGTGAGGGACACTCCGCAGACTGTGCTGCTGAAGGTGACAACGCCGCAGATGATGTCGCGGGTGATGCTGCGGACGAGAGCGCCCCTGTCGGTGACGACACTGAGGAAGCCCCTCCAGCTGACATTGTTGAGGATACCCCAACTGACGTTTAGGCCTACGCGCCTTTATTTATTTTGTTTCGGGTCTGCGTGCCCCTTTTTAATTTTTGTGGATTTGTTGTGGCTTTCATGCCACATTTAACTTTGATGGTGTGGCCTTCGTGCCACTTTTGAATATTTGGGCGGTGTCGACTATAAATTTATGCTTTAACTTAGCTTTGTTTGCTTTCAGCGTTTAATTCCTCGATTTACGTATTATGTTTGACTTGCGTTTTCCATGCTTTGATTATCATATTGTTTGCACGTAAAGGTGCTGCCTCGCGTTGGGCACGTTTCGAGCGTTTGCGTATCATACACTAAGTTTTTCACTAGTCATCCAAGGGAGGATTGGTCCGCTTGGTTGGTGAGTGCCATACTCACAAGGCTCCTTCGAGGGCCTTTTTGTTGTTGTTTTGAGGGCGTCCCCCCGAGCAACTTAATATAATTAACACAGTGTGTTAGAAAATTGCACTTTATTGATTAAACATCTAAGTACAATGGCTTAGTGGCCTTCTTTGATTATTATAAAGATTTTTTACCAAGGGAAATAAAACTTGAGTTTGGCCATATTCTAAGCGTTCGGAAGTGGCTTTCCCTCCAAGGTACTCAGCTTAAAGGCGTTGTCAGGCAGGATTTCTATAACCCTGTATGGTCATTCCCAGTTTGGTCCTAGCTTTCCTTGTCTAGGATCCTTTTTGTTGTTTTCCACGGTTCTGAGTACTAAGTCTCCTATTTTGAGGGTCCTAGGTTTGATTTTGAAGTCATGGTATTTCTTAACCATTTGGTTGTAGGAAGCTTGCCTTATGACTGTGACTTCTCTTCTTTCTTCCAAGCTATCCAGCTCCTCGCGCCTGGAGTTTGCATCATTGGTACTTAGATAGTTGATTATCCTTTCAGTTAGGACGTTTACTTCAGCAGGTATCACTACTTCGTGCCATATGCCAAGGCGAAGGGTGTTTCCTTCGTGATTGTTTGCTCTGTGGTTCTATATGACCATAATATTGAGGGGAGTTCATCCACCCATCTTCCCTTAGCTGACTCCAGTCTCCTTTTGATTCCTTGTATGATGATCCTGTTAGCCAATTTAACTTGGCCATTTGTGGCAGGATGTTCCACTGAGGTGGTTTTGTGATGGATCTTCCAGACCTTACAGAAGTCTTGGAATTTCTTGCTCGTGAATTGAGCACCATTGTCGGATATCAGTGTGTTTGGGACGCCAAACCTGGTGATGATGGTCTGCCACACATATTTTTCCATGGCTTCCGTGGTTATTGACGCCACGACCTCCGCTTCTACCCATTTTGTGAAGTAATCCACAACAACAATGAGGAATTTCCTCTGGTAAGTGGCCATTGGGAACGGCCCTGCGATGTCGATCCCCCAAAGCTCAAAAGGCCATGGGGAAGTGATGGAGTTTAGGGGAGCAACGTGCGATAGGATCATGTTGGCGTATTGCTGGCATTTCTCGCACGAACGGGCGGTGTTCTCAGCATCTTGCTGGATTGTGGGCCAGTAGTACCCTGCTCTTTGGATTTTCTTTCGAATCGCCATTGAGCCTTGGTGGCTTCCACATAGTCCTTCGTGGACCTCGGTCAATACTCTGTTGATCTCGTCTCCTGCTATGCACTTGGCTCCAGGATGACTAAAGTTCTTCCTATATAGGGCGCCTTGCCTAATGAAATACCTGTCAGATCTTCTTGTGACCTTTCTGGCTTCGTTCTTGTCTGAAGGGAGGGCGTTGGTGGCCAAATACTTGAATATTGGCGTTCTCCAGTCGTCAACTTCTTCCATGGGAAGAATGTCCTGTTCTAGGATTGACGGCTCCCTTAGAGTTGTTTTAATGATGGAGTCTCTGCCACCTTTGGTTGGCTTGGACGCCAATTTTGCAAGTTCATCTGCCCTGCCGTTGTCATCTCTCGAGATGTGTTGAAACGTAGCTTCGATTTCGGCGCCCTCGATGATCTTCTTCGCCTTTTCTGCGTACTGAATCATCACGAGGTCTCTTGTTTCATATTCACCATTCATTTGTTGTATTACCAGTTGAGAATCTCCCAAGATCTCTAGCTTTTTGGCACCGATGTTCGTTGCTAATTTTAGGGCAGCTATCAGAGCCTCATATTCTGCTTGGTTGTTGGTGATTGGGAACTCAATTTCTATTGATTGTTCCACAATGGAGCCATCTGGGGCTCGCATTACTACTCTAGCGCCTCGTCGTGAGTTTGATACTGCTCCGTCAATGGGTCCCGTCATTTCAGCTACAAAGTCTGCCAACGCCTGTCCTTTGATGGTCCTTCTGGGCTCGTAGGCTATCCCGTATTCTGAGATTTCCACAGACCAAACTGACATTCTTCCGGCGATATCTGGTTGTTCTAACATCTGTTTGATGGGTCTGTGGGTTCTGACAATTATCTGATACTGTTGGTAGTAATGTCTCAACTTCCTGGTTGATTGAAGTAGTGAGAATGTTAGTTTCTCCAGGCGGTGATACCGCATTTCTGCTCCTGTAAGAGTTTTACTGGTGAAGTAGATGGGTTTTTGCTCTTCTCCATCTTCCAACACCAAGGCTGAGCTGACTGCTTCGTCCGTAGACGCCAGATAGACGTAGATGGGTTTGTCTTTGATTGAGATTACCAGTGTTGGTGGTGACGCTAAATACTTTTTCAACTCTTGGAAGGCTTCCTCGCATTCCTTGGTCCATTCGAATTTTTTGTTCGCTTTTAGTGTTTTGAAAAAAGGTAAGCATCTATCAGCAGACCTGAACGTAAAGAGAGCTTATGATGAGTAATGCTCGTTTTATTAATGAGAAATTGTGCATCGTGAGACGGCTTACATGATAACTTGAAAGTAAATTGCAATCTAAATAAAGACAAAATTTAAAGACATGACATATTAAGAGGGAAAAACTAGTAGCTAAAAAGCTTTATTGTTGATGAGGTGGCGCCTTCTACCTCGACAAAAACTTATGGAGGGCAGCCAGCCTGCCATTGAGGCGCTGGACTTCCTTGACTATCTTTAGAGCTCGCATCTCCAGAATGGCCTTGCATTGTTATGGGTTTGCTTCGATCCCTCTGTGGGTGAGCATGAATCCCAGAAACTTTCCTCCATTGATCCCGAAGGCGCACTTGGAGGGGTTCAGTTTCATCTGGTACTTCCTCAGCTGGTTGAAGATTTCCTTCAAGTCTTCAGTGTTCTTTCCTCCCTCATTGGTTTTTACTACCATGTCATCTACGTACACCTCCAGGTTCCTCCCGATGTAATCTTTGAAGAAAAGATCCATCATGCTCTGGTAGGTGGCGCTAGCATTTTTCAATCCGAAAGGCATCACTGTGTAACAGTATGTTCCCAGTTCGGTGATGAAGGACGTTTTCTCGGTGTCCTCAGGCTTCATTTTGATCTGGTTGTAGTCGCTGAAGGTGTCTAGGAAGCTCATGGTCTGATGACTGCAAGTTCCATCCACTAGCTTTTCGATGTTAGGCAAAGGATAATGATCCTTTGGGCAAGCCTTGTTCAGGTCAGTGAAGTCAACACACATTCTCCATTTTCCATTGGCTTTCTTGACCAACACTACGTTGGAAAGCCATTCGGGGTACTTGGTTTCCCTGATGAAGCCTGCAACTAAGAGCTTGGTTACTTCCTCCTTGATTGCTGTCTAGCGTTCTTGGTCGAATAGGCGCTTTCGCTGGACAACTCCGGCTCTCCCATCTGTGTTTAGGCCGTGAAAGATGAGTTTTGGGTCGATTCTTGGCATGTCACCAGGACGCCAGACAAAGACGTCTGAAGATGCTTTCAGGAGCTGAATGAGCTCAGCCTTCTCTGCTTCATGCAGCAGCATGTTGATTTGCACGATTTTCTCAGCGTTGTCTTCTAGTTGGATAACGTCTAGATCACCAATCGGCTTTGGTCTCTGTGCCTCGACCTCGTCTCTAAAATCCTCTACTTCACAGTTCAGGACCTCAGGATCCACTGCTTCCTTGGCGCTATCATCAGTTTTGGGCGTTCTCGCCTTTCTCTTCCGCTCGTCCTCCTTGGTAGCCTCAAGGCTCACCGCATAGCATTGCCTTGTCGTGACCTGGTTGGTTCTGAGCTGTCCTACTCCTTGAGGCGTCAAGAACTTCATGCACAGATGTGCAGTAAAGATTATTGCTCTCATTTTGTTTAGAGAAGGGCGTCCTAGGAGGACATTATATGCCGAGGGCGCCTGTACCACTATGAACTCAATGGTGTTGCTGGTTACTCTTGGATATTCCCCCACCGTGAGTCTCAGGTCAATCTTGCCAATGGCTGGGATTTGATCCCCTGTGAAACCTATCAGATTTCCATAATGGTCCTTCAAGTCTTCCACTGGGATTCCCAGTTGATCAAAGCATCTCTGGTACAAGATGTCCGCGGAGGATCCCTGGTCTATCATAATTCTTTCTACAGTGAAGTTGCCAATCTGGCCGTGATTACCATGGGATCGTCGTACTCACGATTGACTTCCCATAATTCATCGTCAGTAAAAATTATGGGTTCGACCCATTTCTCTTCAGCAGCTGGCTCCTTGTAGTCTATCTTCAGTATAGACCTATTCACCTTTCTCCTTTTGTGTGGGGTTTTTGCCCCGTTTTTCTCGATACCACCCGAGATCATGTGGATGGTGCTCGTTGGTTTGTCTTCCTTGGGCGGTGTACGTCGATCCCCTTTCTTGTCGTCACCGCCCTTAGGCTTCTTCGCCTCTCGAGAGTCTTTCTCGTCTCTGGCTCTTTTGTTCCCATCCTTCTTGATGAACCTGGACGAGAGGCGTCCTTGCTGAATGTGGCGTTCTATTTCATCTTACAGAGTGATACACTCGTCAGTAGTGTGTGTTGGGAAATCCCGGGGAAAACACGCAGCGGAAGCAACTGTATAAACAAAAAAAACTTGCGCTCCCCAGGAAAATCCCACCCTGAGATCCGCTAGTTGAATTTAAAACCAGATACGAAAAGTGTTATACCTCAAGCTTTCAATCGGATGGTTAAACTTGGTGAGTCTGAGAAGTCCGTTTCCACGTCCTTCCTCCACCGGTAATCCACGCGAACAGTTTCCCGAACACAAGGTGCTAGCCTTCTTGTTTCTTTCTCCAAAGAAACCTGGGATTGAATCTACAGCTGTTGAACTCAGGAACTCCTTTTCTGAATTCAGGCTAGGTGGCGCAACAGAGCAGGAGACAGCAACAAAACTCCTTTTGTTCTTCTTCTCCCAAAACCCTAGGAACCCACAACTTCGATTTTCCCTCTAACTCTTTAGGAGAAAATCGACTTCTCTCTCTAGGAAGGTGGGTGGCGAATTTTCTCTCTCAACAAGGAAGAAAATCGACTTGCCTTAGTGAACTAGGGTTTCTCACAAGCATACATATGGGCTAGGCGACTTTAAGCTTATATAATTACCAAAATTATGGTAATTTTATAAATATAAAATCATGATATTACAATAATATCATATCTTTAAGACTTGAATATCTAATTAAAATATTACCATAATATTTTAATTCAAATTCAAATTGCTATCTCAGAGAATCAAATGGAAGATCAAATCTCCCAATGGGACCCACATGAGATAGGCGCCTAACTCCCCTTAATTTATTGGAATTTTATAAATCAAAAATAACTCCTAAAATTAGGAAGTCATAACCAACTTATTTTAT
>QANZ01056188.1:27974-66699 GCA_003254925.1 Chamaecrista fasciculata | reverse complement strand
GCAAAAAAAAAAAAAAAAGAAAAGAAAAAGCACTAATTTCGTCTCCAAAGTTTACACTAACTATCAATTTCTTCCCTAATCTTTTTTGTTGTCAATTTCATCTTCAATGTTTTATATTTTGGTCAATTTTATCATTTGCTCTTATTTTAGCCAAATATTAGTGACATAATCTACGTGACTAATGATATGTAATGTGAAATTGATAGAAAAGGAAATTCAAATCCTAACTCAGATTAAAAAATAGGATGCATTTCGTCGTTAATTTATTGAAAAAAGTTAGTAAAAGAATAAAATTGACTAAAATGTACAACATTGGAGACAAAATTTACAGCAACAAAATATTTGAGACAAAATTGACAATTAGTGTAAAGTTTGCAGACGAAATTAATGTTTTTGCCAAAAAAAAAAAAAAAGTGGCTCAAACTTAAATCGCAGTAGCAGTGTTGTCATAACCGAACCGGATAAAGACTCGGACAAGTGTTCGGTTCACGGTCGGATCGGTTGAATCGGTCGGACCGGATGTTTGGACCGGATGACGCAATAAATAATTATTTTTAATATATTAAATTTCATGTTGAAAAATTCCATGTTTTTAGGGATTGTTTTGAAATAATTTTATTCTTTTGGGGTGAAAGAAGAATTACTCCCTCTAAACCCTATACTAAATTGTTATTGCGCATACTTTTATCAAAAAAAAAAAAAGGATTGTCTCTTGTCATATCCATAGCAGTGTAGGCCTGTCTCTTGTCATATCCATAGTTCATACCCATGCCCCATCAATATATTAAAATAAAAAAGTATTAATGAATAAAACGGTTCCTTTTCTAGGCAGCTAGTGAAAGCCCTTCTTCTTTTTTTATTTTTTCAAAAAAGTTGAAACCCACACACACCTCACACCCGAGCCCTTCTTCTTCTCCCTTCTACCTCCAACTCCGGCGAGCAACCCATCACTGTCACCACCACCAACCACCCTTCTACCTCCAACTCCGGCGACTTCGCATCCATCACCAAAAACTTCGACTCTCCTTTTTTCTCGTCGTGCACGTACCTCACCACATACCCATCGTCTTCCTCTGCATCTGGGTTTTTCGGTTCTCTCGCCACGAAGAACGGTTCGCCGCCGTAACACCCATCGCCGAACATTCTACATCCCACCGTACACTCTCTTCTTTCCATCTCCGAATTCCCCACATCCAATTTCACTACCCAGCGGCGACGGCAGAAGGCAGTTGAGAAAAAAAATTTTGAACCGCCGGTCCACCGGGTGGACCCGGTTTTCCGGTTTTTGGCCGGTTTTTTCCGGTCCAACCCTTACTTCGGTTCTTTGGGTTGAACCAGACCGCTTTGCACTTCGGCTCCCGGTCGGACCGCCCGGTCCGGTCCGGGTTTGACATCATTGCGCAGTAGCATTTCTCTCACACTCCTCTCCTATTTGTTTCCTCCCGTGAAACAAATAACTCTCAATATTGCATATCTTGGAATACCAAAAATATAAAATAAAGGGTAACTACACTTTGGTATCATGAGGTATGAATCGATTTTATTTTGGTATCATATTCTTTCAAAAGCGATAGTTTACTACCCTGCTATATTCTTCGTTAGCACTTTGGTATCCAAAACTCTTTTTTCGTTATGTTTTGACGAGAAAAAAAAGCATGTGCAAGTCACGTGCATAATAAAAAACATGAAATACACCCTCCTAAACTCATATTTCACGATTCAGCCTAAAAAACCACGAAATCCTCTGCCATTAAGTACATACTGAATCATGTTTTTTGGAAACTAAATTGTGTTTTTTAGAGGTTGAATCATAAAATTTGAGTTTAGGATGGTAGATTTTGTGTTTTTGACCATTCACATGACCTGCACATGCTTTTTTCCGTCAAGAGGTAATGGAAAAAAAGTTTTGGGTACCAAAGTGCTAACGGAGAATAGAACTGAATACAAATGTCACTTCTGAAAAAACAGTATTCCAAAATGGAAGATTCATACCTTAAGGTACCAAAATATAATTTAGGGTAAAATACAGGAAATGTACCTGTGGTTTGGCCTAATCTCACTTTTATGACGTGTGGTTTCAAAAGTTGCACATTAGGTACCTNTGCTAAGTCTAATGTCTAACATGGTACCTTGGGGTATTACAGAAACCCTCTTCGATCTGCAATTTCAACAACCCTAATTTCATCAAATCAAATTAGAAACCCTAAATCTTTGAAATTGCTTCAAAATCCGCCGAGAAATTTGGAGATGATAATTCGGGTGATTTATGATTAATGTATATCTATGTGTGTGTGTGTGTGTGTGTGTGTGTGTGATTTCTGATTTGATTTGATGAGTGGAATTTGAAATTCGTATGAGAAATGAGGGTTTGTTGAGTTTATAGGAAGAAGATGATGATGAAGATGAAGAGAGTGTTGGGTTTCATCGTTTAATGTTCATGGGTTTCATCATTTTCCCTTTGGATTTCACTCTTTCCCTTTCAGATGATTCAATCAAATTTGACAACATGAAAATGACCAAACTGACCACAATTTGTGCCACAATCAATAACCTATGTGCACAATCCAAACATCCAAACATCTATAAAATGCCATGAGTAATCATCGAAATATATTTAAGATTGATTGTCAATAGTCATAAACAACATAAGTACAATAACATCCATGAGTAACACAAGTAAACAAAATAAAATCAAAATATGAAGCTAATATGTAGTTCAAGCTTCAGCAAAACCACAGGTACCTAATGTGCAACTTTTGAAACCACAAGTACTACTTTTTCCGTCAAAAATTTAACGAAAAATTACACAAGTACTACTTCTGTTTAACGGCGAAACACACAGGTACCTAATGTGCAACTTTTGAAACCACACGTCATAAAAGTGAGATTAGGCCAAACCACAAGTACCTTTCTTGTATTTTACCCTATAATTTACTTAAGGTTAATTTATTTTCTACACATACATATGTGTGTGTATATATATAATTATAATCATCATAACTTAACCATTAAGGCATTAACTATATAATTTTAAAATAAAATTTTAGCATTATCTTTTAATTATATAATGGGTTGGCTCATAATAATAGGGGTGTGAAATGGGATGGATTGACGTATGAAGTATGGACACTGATATGACACGGACATGGCCACATCGATACGTTAAATACTTAAAGTTACATAAAACAATACGGCATTTTGATGAAAAAATTTAAAATTAAAATATTTATTAATAATACATGTCATATGTGTCATTATTTTCTATTGTTTGTCATGTTAAAATCACATAAAATTGGTTTTACATTCTAAAATTTATAAATATATGTCGTACACTTGTACGGATGTCAAAAACGAACACGTGTTTGACACAATGATATATCCCCAAAATGAAATATTCGTACTTCATAGGAATTGACCTACGAACTCACAAAAATTAACCAAACTCATAACTACAAGTTGGATTGGTTTATGTTTGTGAGTCGATTTGGTTCCAAAAATTAACCACACCGGATTTACTTCTATTTTTTTCTAAACTTTTCATGTGTTGAGCCACAAATTTGACCAAAGTCGTAGCTTTGTGTGTTGGTTCGGTTCAATTCAAGTCAGGTCAACTCAAATGTCTATAAGTGTCAGAAATCGACCTAATCCAACCTATTTATAGATTTATAAGTTGAACTAAAAAAATTTTCAAACTCAACTCGACTCATAAATCATAGTAAATTATATATTATTAACTTTTTTTAATTCGTACTTATAAGTGACCCCCTGGGTCCAGAAAGCCAGTAGAGTTAGTTAGCGCTCTTTTACCTTCAATTTATATATATTCATTGACTACACATCTAAGGTACACATTCTCTTTAATAACTCTACTCTCATATTCTCTAAATTACATTTTCTCTTCTCAGTTTGATTATTGACTTAGACATCAGAGTGACAATAGGGGGTCGACCAACCCCACCGTCTCCTCTTGTAGATTCGGTATATTTTCATCATCGGAGAATTCAACACTATTTCCTAACAACATCAAGTGTATTTCATATTTATATTTTTGTTTCTAAAATGTTATTATTATTTAGTATATTTAAAATTTTTAAATTATGAAATTGAATAAAAAAAAAGTTATATTCAATTTTGTTATATAATTTTATATATATATATATAGTTTCTAAGGTTTAAGATATGGGAATCTTTATATATATTTGACCAAAGTGTACTTTTGGTCTCATAACCTTTGTTCTTATCTCAATTTGATCCCATAACTTTTTTGTTGCATTTTTTGTCTCATATTATTTGCTCAGGCTGCACAAATTTGACCTCATATTACACTTTTAGTCTCATAACTTTGGATCAAGTTGTAGAATTTATCTCATATCTTTTGGTCAGGTTGCAGAGTTGGTCCCATTTATTTTGGTCATGTGCAACTAATGGTAAAACATTTTGTAAAGATATGGGATCAATTATGCAACCTAATTAAAAGATATGGAACCAATTCTGATACAGGACCAAATTTGCAACATGAGCAAAAAATATCGGAGCAAAAGTGCAACAAAAAAGTTATGAGACTAAATTGAGACATAAGCATAAGTTATAGGACTAAAAGTGTACTTTGACCTATATATTTTGGTCATGATGACGTATTTTTTGGGGTCTACTTGCCTTGAGTTTGAGGGCGAAGAAATATATTGGTCAACATTGTTAGTGGAACTAAAGTATTATAATTTCTATTTGTCCCACTCCCTTTAAACGAGGCGATAACTGGAATTTTCTTAATATCTTCCAATCAATTTACTAAGGACCAGTTTGAAACTGAATCTTTTTTCAACAAATTTAAGCACAGTCTGTATATCACTTATGAAAAATGTTGGCTCAAAAGATTACAAGTAAAGGGACGTGCAAAAGGACAATATAAAACCTCACTGTCATCACACAAATTTTGGCATTATGATCTTATGACTTAGCTGTATATATAACGCTGCAAAATCTTGCACACAGCACAAGTTAGCCAGTTTGGTTGAGGACAATACGTGACAACTAATTATTCTCTCCTTATAGTTTATCTCAATTTTTAATTTAGTTCCTATAGTTATATATAATATATATATAATTAATCCTTATATTTTACAAATTAAATAGGTCAAAGTACAAATTTGATCTCATATATCTTGTGCTCACTTCTCAATTTTATCTCATATATTTTTTTGTTGCATTTTTTTGTCGCATATCTTTGAGTCTGATGTAAAATTAGTCTCATATTTTTCTTTGTTATAGATCTGGTCTCATATCTTGGAGTCAGGTTGCAAAATTGGTCAGGTCTCTTTACAAAAGGTTCCACCATGAGTCTCACCTAAATCAAATATATGAGACCAATTCGGCATTTGACCCAAAGATTTGGGACCAAATTTGCAACAAAAAAATATGAGACAAATTTTGTATTTGACCCAAAAACGAGACAAAAAATGTACCAAAAATATATACGAGATCAAATTGGGAACTAAGCACATTGCACAGGATAGTGGGATCAAATTTGCACTTTGGCAAGTTAAATGTTTAAGTTTTAGTTTTTGATCTTTAAATTTGTTATTTAAATATTAATTTAGAGCTAAGTAAAATAACCAATAATAATATGGAAGTCTAATAATAGTTTTTTTTAAAAAAAAATCCATATTGACTTACTAATTAATATTGGTAATAGTATATAATCAATTAACTTTTTTTTCCTCAAATATAATCATGGTCAAAGTATAAACTTGGTCTCATATCTTTTGTTGAGTTTTTAATTTGGTCTCATATATTTTTTTGTTGCACTTTTGGTCCTATATGTTTGGGTCAGTTCCCATTGTTGTCCCATATCTTTTTTGTTGCAGATTTAGTCTTATATCTTTGGGTGATGTGCAAAAGTGATCTCATATCTTTGTAATTTGATCAACTAATGGTTGATCCTGTTGCAAAGTTATGGGACCAATTCTGCAACTTGACCAAAAGATATAAGACCAAAAATGATATAGGACCTTTTGCAAAGATATGGGACCAAAAGTGCAACAAAAGAAGATACAGGACCAAATTGGGAACTCAGCGAAAGATATAGGACCAAATTTGCACTTTGACCTTTAATCAATTAATAACTTTCCTTTTATTAATCTCTTTCCTAAAAGTAGTAAAATAAAATATATAATATTATCACATGATTAAGTATTAGGACTAAAGTTCAAAGATTTTAAAAAATGACAGGGACTAAATTAAGAATTGGAATAAAGTATAGAGACCAAATAATTAATTTCCCCTTACATTAATATACATAGTTTCAATGGAAATATTAAATGACTTATTACATGCATTGAGGGAGGAGAGATTAACGCAGCCAAATTGGCCGTGTTGAAGCAAACATGAACTAATCCTCCCTATAAATTGGCAAAGACGATGAAGCAAAAATCACAACACAACCAATAACTCCATATTAATTCACAATATTAATATAGAAAGCACAATTAATAATGGAGTTGTTGAATGTGTTGGTTGTTTCAATGGTATTGCTTTTGGGGTCATGGTGTTGTGAAAGTGAAGGTCGTGAGCTTCAAGAAGCAACAACAATGGCTGCTATGTATCGTGAATGGAAGGCAAAGCATGGAAAAGTGTACTTGGATTCAGAGGAAGAAGACAAGCGTTTCAAAATATTCAAAGACAACGTGGCTCTTATTCAAGATTTCAACACCAAAGGTGGCTCATCATACAAAATGGGATTCAATAATAATAAGTTTGCTGATCTTACTCATGATGAGTTTGTGTCACTTACAAGTAGATTGGTGGAGGATGTGGCGTCTCCAAGATCAACGCCTTTCAGATACCAAAATGTGAATGTGAGGGAAGTTTCAAACACTAAGGATTGGAGGGAAGAAGGTGCTGTCACAGACGTCAAAGATCAAGGCAAATGTGGTAAGTATATGTAATGTAATAATTAATACTTGTGGATAAACTCATATATTGATAGAATATATGTATGTGTATAGTTTATGAATTGAGTTTCTCCCAGAGTTTTAAAAATCGGACTGGGCTGACAGGTCGAATTGGGAATTCTAACCAATGGTCTAAACTGCCCATAAAAGGACTTGATCAAGAATCGGCTGAACCGGTCAAAACATCGATAAAATTTTATCTTTTTACTTATGGGTCAACAGTTAGAGTATTGATTATGAACCTGAACTTGGTAGAAATAATAATCACGCAATGTCACTTGATGACATTTTATATTGATATAAATATTATGAGAACTTGCTATATTTATGTTAATTCATTGTATTTGTGACATATATAGTGTTTTCCCTTCACTTTGTTTATCATGATGCATAAATGATAGATCTAGGGAGCTAAGCATATAATATGTATAACATCCTCTAACAAGTCTCTCTTTCCTTTTCATAATCATCTCTAATTCCTAATAATAACTTTTGGGTATATCTAATTAACTCTATCACTCAAAAACATAGGATGTTGCTGGGCATTTTCAACAGTTGGAGCAGTTGAAGGAATAACTCACATAACTACAAACAGTACTTCCATCTCTTTATCTCCACAACAACTAGTTGATTGTGACACCAACGAGAATCGTGGATGCCATGGAGGATTCATGGACAGAGCTTTCCAATATATAAAGCAAAATGGTGGCATTGCAACAGAACAAGACTATCCCTATCAAGGTTTTGATGGAACTTGCAAAGCTGATAATAATGAAGTGCAAAATACTAGTAAAACCCAAATAAGTGGCTATGAAAACGTTCCATCATATAGTGAAGAACAACTTCTAAAGGCTGTGGCTAACCAACCTGTTTCTGTTGCTATTGATGCATCTAACCTTCAATTTTATTCAGATGGGGTTTATGAAGGACCTTGTGGTACTACACTTAACCATGCTGTTCTTGTGGTTGGGTATGGAGTAAGTGGAGATGAAAACTATTGGATTGTGAAGAATTCTTGGGGATCAGATTGGGGTGAAGAAGGATATGTTAGGATGAAAAGAGATTGGAAAGAACCAAGTGGTCTTTGTGGCATAGCAATTAAGGCCTCTTATCCAACCTAGGATTGAGTTTCTATATATATATAGCTTCTTGTTTTTCATGATTTAACATATTATATATTTACACTAAATAAGATTGATGTAGTATGAAATTCTTTTGTGTTCTTGCATTTGATGAGATAGGTTTAATTAATCAATAACAATTCATCGCATATATGGAAGTGGATTCATCATTTGATTTTTTTATTTATCCACTTTGATGATGAATTCTATTGATTTCTCATACCTATTTTAAGTGCAAGAGGAGCCACAAAGAATTTTCTTTTGAGAATTTTGATTTTCTTGTCATTTATTACTTGGGTTCATATAGTTTGCAAAAAAAATATCGAAGGTTTCATACATTTATGTAATTTTTGATTGTTATTGGTATTGAATTATGCATAGAAATTTTATGGTTAATCAGTCTTTTGCAACTTGAGTAAAATATAAAGTTATGGGACAGCTTTTCTCAATAGACAAACTTTATGTATGAAATGATTGTTGATTCCTTTAGTAAACATTAACTATATTTAATTCTAATGTTTATTTAGATAATGTACATATTATTTTATTTGATAAAGACTTGAGACTTTGACAAGAATTTTTTAAAAAAATAAATGTATTTGTAGTAAAAGATTTGAACTTTGAAGTGAGATTCATTAGTTTGGGAAAGATAAAAACATGAGAAAAAGAGAGTAAAAAGAAAAGAAAAAGAAAAAGAAAGCGTATATTTTTAAGGCCCATAAATTTTTTCCCCTCTCCTTCTTTACAATTTACATGACCCTTGGGAACCCCAAGGATCAAAGACCCCAAAAGAAGTGTAAACTATACAAAAATACAATTTTTTTTATACACCACAAAAATACAATTTAAAAGATGTTAAAAAGATATTTTATATAAACAAGTATAGTCATAGATTGTAAGAAGAGTGACAACTTTTATCCATCTATTTATCTTCAATTGCAATATCCCCTTAAAAAAGTAATAAAACAAAGAAATGACAAAGGCAAAAACACTAATTTCGTCCCCATACTTTACACAAATTATCAATTTCGCCCCTAATTTTTTTTACTATCAATTTTGTCCCTAATGTTTCACATTATGGTCAATTTTATCTTTTGCTCTTACTTTAGCCAAATATTAACAACAAAATCTACGTGACTAATGATATATAATATAAAATTGATAGAAAAAGAAACTCAAATTCTAACTCAGATTGAAAAGCATGATGCAGTCTGCCGTTAATTTATTGAAAGAAGTTAGTCAAATGATAAAATTGACCATAATGTAAAACATTAGGTACGAAATTGACCGCAATAAAAGATTGGAAACAAAATTGGCGGTTGGTGTAAAGTTTGGGAATAAAATTAGTACTTTTAGCAATGACAAATGTCACAATTTCTAATAATATGCCTCACAGAACTGGTCATATTTGCTGGACATCACTATGGTCTATGGCTTTTCATTCTAAGGTGAGGAAGTGAGGAAACCACAGAAACATCTACGAAAATGTTCTTATCAGTTTCCATAATAACTCAATCCAATTGAACAGGACTGTTGTATCAAATTTCCATGACATGAAGTTAGTCATTCAGTTTCTCAGAGACAAACCAAGGCAATCCATTCCATGTATATCAATATTTCAATAATTCCAATACTATAAAGGTTTAACAATACAGTTATGAAATCAATGGTTACAAATCCACTCAGAAAACTCTGTATACAAACTGAAGAACTAAAAAAGTGAGGAAAGAAAAGTGCATATAATGAAAGGGAGCACCTGCTCGCATCCCACCTTGTTTAATCTCTCTCTCTTCAAACATCTCTACAAAATAAAACAGAGTCCATTTCGTATTTAGCCACTGATTTCTTTCTTCAAAAAGTAATTTACCTGCAAAACAACAAAAATAGTAATCTTAAAATGGGACAAGGAGAGTAAATTTCTAACCAGCAACCACACTAGTTTATATGAATTGGTAATTAGCACTACATTGAATTTGGCAATTAGAAATTTCTAGGAGGAAAACTACGTATGGTGTATAAGCACTAATAACAGTTTTGTTGATAAGGGAGAGGTAATTGTAGAAATTGAAAAAATTGAAACTTAGAGAAAGTATAAACATGGATCTTATAAAGGGAAAATTGCAATCTCCAGTTTAAGCCACTAAAATTTGCCCCAAAATTGGTTTAAAATTGCTCATTCAATTTTTTCTTCTGATTTTATTCATTAACTCTTAACTACCCAAATTACCAAGTGCAAATTCAAATGATAAACAATATCATTATCATATTGCTTTATCCATATCTTAAATTATTTCATAACTTTAAGGTTATTACCAATCTCATTATCATATATAACGTAGGTACAACTTGATGGCCTTGGAACATTCTGAGGATATTCAAGATACAAGTAAAATGTATATTCAACAATAAATGTGTTCGTTAGTTTATCATTTATAATATGATTGTTTTCATTGAAATTTGAATGAAAAATACTACGAAGGTGATAAGTGATAATAGACCAAATCGAAGGATAATTTAACTAGGCACTTAAAATCAGGAGGGGAGCAAATCAATTTTCTAAGCCAAACCACTGGATGATCGCAATAATTTATCCTTTTACAAAACATGAGAGGTGACTGTGATTTGCAAAAACAAAAAAGCCAGATGATTATAAGATAGTAAAATACCTGGTCCTTGAGCTACCAAGTGTAAGCTCAAGATCATCAGATACAAATTCTTCATGGATCCTTTCTCCTTCCCATGGCTTCACAAGCCCTGTTGTGTTGCTACCAAAGGCAAATTCATCTGAAACCGCTTCAGACATTGGAATGTCAGCAGTGTGGTCAGAGCCTGCTGCTATAGCTGGAGAGCAAGTCCCACTATGTCCAGGAGGAGTCCACATGTAAGATATATCAGAAGTGTGATCGGAGCCTGCTGCTATAGCCGGAGAGCATGTTCCACTGCCAGGAGGAGTCCACAAGTGAGATCCTCTGCCAGCAGCCAAAGCTTCATCCTTGAAGCCAAATGGGTTCTTAGAGATCAGGCTGAATGTTGGGGAAGTAGGAAGTCTAATCCCAGCAAACCATTCCGGGTCAACTATTTGGCGGCCAGGACTTGGAGGAGTGGAAGAGGGCATGAACAGGTAGTGTTGTCCAGCCCGGGCAGATTGATCGTCCCAATCAGCATTGATTCGCGGTGTTCTTGCAGTAGGAGAGCTCAATGGAGGTGTGACAGGAGCACTAATGGAGCCACCGTGAAGGTAGTGATGGGGAAGTTTGGGGGAAGATGCTGATGCAGTGGATAGGTTTTTGAGCCATGGTATGAGGGTATTACCATCACCATTCGGATTCTGTGCATTATAGGGGGACGAAGATGGGCTCGGGAAGGAAGACGAGCCAGGGCTCGGGTTGTACGAAGCACAGGGACTTGGATGGTAAGATGAGCAGGGGCTTGCTGCTGCAGACCCACCAACTACATCCATTCGCTCCAAAGGCTTGCATCCCTGCATTTGCATATTTTTTCAGTGAAGGATCAAAATGAAGCATGTGGGAGTGGAAATAAAAGACAGAGCCCATCTTATTAACTATTGTAATGCATTTCTGGAGTTGAGTCATTAACAATTAACTGCATTTTCTCTTTATTGCTGTTCATCTCCTGTACATGTATGGGATAATCACCAATTTTTGTTCCTGCTCTAAATTAATAAAGTTACTTCTGTAAATAAATCCTAGTATAAATGAGGTTTGAGTGCCCCATGTGTGAAGTATGAACCAAATGTACATTGTTGCATGTATGTATACCCATTATGTGCACAAGAAAATTTCAGTTAACATTTCCCCTCACCATCTTCTGGATATCATTCTCCTCAGGATCAAATTGTCACTATTAAGTCTAATAGACTAATATATATTTATTAGCAAAATTGGTCAGAGGTAACATGTGATGGAAAAGGCATACAAAAATGGAATCCTATCCTACCCAGTCTGAAAAGCTTCTGGAACGTTGTAACATACACATTATAAAGTAAAATGGCACCAACTAAATAAAAAAACCTCCAATTGAAAACCTGAACTGGCAGAATTACCCTCTAGTCCTCTACAATGTCTGCAATTACCCGAGAGGCCCATGATTCCATCTAGGTATTACTGTATTAGTCAGTCATTTCCAGGAACCAGATAAGGGTATTTTCGTCCCACAAGATTTAAAAAAAAAAAAAAAAAAAGTTCTGGTTTATCAGGCTACTATGAGCCAAGCAACAGAGAATCTTGGGTGCCTTCCCTGCCAGCCATTGTTACTCTGAAAAGAAGCATGGCTTCTTGGCTTATTAGAAAAACGCTTTATTAATCACTTCACTACTCAGTACTCGCTTACAGAAAATCACTTAAATACTTTTTTTTTGGGTTAAGTCATGAGAATCTCTCGCCTATCCATCTAACAGTTCAGTCCAAGACTAATCCTATTCGAGCCTAGAGACAAAACGGTCACAATCCTCCCAACAATGTTGACTCTAAGGATGGAACCTGAATCCTCTCCCTCCTTTGTAGCTAGCCTAACCGCTACACCAAATACTCGTGGGAAAAGCACTTAAATACTTGACGAAAATGGCGAATGTATGTATGTATGTACAATGTAGATTACCTTGCGGTAAGTAGTACCGTCCGGTTCGACGGTCCAACCGGCTTCGTTGCAGAGAGCCTTAAGGACTTCGTTGTTATCGCAGTGCTTAGGAAGCTTGTAGTTACCGAACATTCTCAGACCGGCGAAGATCTTCGCCGCGATGGCTCTCCGCCTTCTCTCTCTCCTCTTGTTGTTTTCTCTCTCCTTCCATGTCGGAAGCCTCGTCCCCGACGTCATCTCTCTTTCCAAGGCGAACCAAAAACTGAAAAAGAGAAATTATAATCAGATTTAAGTATAAATCGGTGCCCAAATTTCTAGGTCACTGAAAAAGTTTAAGGAACCGAAAAACCAGACCCTGAATCAAGAGGCGAAATGGCACCGTCTTTCAGATTGTCGCTGACATTGAAGCTGAATCTGAGCTACTAGACGAGTGTGAGTAGAATCGGCGATCAGAGAAAGAAAATCAGAGGGAAATGAGAGAAGAAAAAGCAAAAGAAACCACGAGTTTGGTACTGGGTGAGATCAGAAACACGTTGAAAAGCACTTGATTAGCCAAATTTGCGGATCAATTCACGATTATGGCATGCAGAAAAGAGAGAGAGAATCATGGATTCTGGTGTAGAGTATAATGCCGTTACCACTACTTGCTGATGATGAATTGAAGGATGAAGAAGAGTGAAGAACTAAGAGCATAGTAGTATATGAATTTCTTCTTCCTCTCACATACAGAGATTTCTCATTTCACTCTATATGAAAAGTGAAAACAGAGATTTCTTCATTTCAATAAAGCAAAGTCAAAAATGCAAATGATATAATGCAGTGAGTGACATTACTTTCAGTGATAGTGGAGTGAAACAGCAAATTCTCTTTTCTTTTTATTTCTTTTTCTTTAACAAAAAAGTTCGGTTATAGTCAAAGCAATTCTAACTTTTGTTCTTGCTTGCTTTCAAAAGGTGACAAAAAATTAAAGTATGGACTATGGAGTCTCTATGATTTCTGCTTTTTTTTTTTTTTAAGGAAAAAATATTAATTTTGTCCCCAAATTTTTTACTTAATTTTGTCGTCAATCTTTTTTTTGGTTATTTATTTCATCCCAATGTTTTATATTTTGGTCAATTTTATTATTTGACTAACATCTTTCAATAAATTAACGACTAGGGGTGTACGCGGGTCGAGCCGGGTTTTATGTATATATTTTATGTATATTTTTAATATACAATTGATAAAAATAATAATAGATATGTATTTCTTACAATTTAAAAATATTTAGTAGTATAAATATAAATATATATAGTAAAAGTTTTAAAAAAATTAAAAAAAATGAAAGTATCTCGGGCCGGGTCTAGAAACACTAGACCCGAACCCGACCCGAACACCATCAGACCGGCCCGGGTTCATTGGGTTGCCGGGCCGGCCAGGTCCCTTGTACACCCTATTAACGACATACTACATCATGCTTTTCAATCTGAGTTTTTTTTTCTATCATCTCATTAATATTTGGCTAAAGTAAAAGCAAATGATAAAATTGACCAAAATGTGAAACATTAGGGACAAAATTGACAACAAAAAATATTAGAGACGAAATTGACAGTTAGTATAAAATTTGGGGACAAAATTAGTATTTTTGTCTTTTTTTTAACCATATGTAGAGAGTAGAGAGTAGTGAGAAGAGTGTATATCTTTGGGCAAAAACAAGAAGAGTGTATATGGGTTTTAATGGAAGTTCATTTATTGAGTTGAGTTAATGCAACTTTTTTCAGTACTTGCTTTCAATTCTAAAAGTGAAGGAATAAAGTGTGAGAAAATTTTGTGGGAGTATTATATATTACTACTATTAGGTGCGTGAAGTATTAAAAAAATAGGTAGAGCAAAATAACAATTTAGTCCTTGAAAGATTATTGAAAGAATAAGTTGATCCCTATAAAATTGAAACACATAATTTAATGCCTGAAAGATCAAAATGATATACTATTTAGTCCATAAAAAAGTATATCATTTTAATTTTTATCGATTAAATTGTGTATTTTAATAGAGAGAGAGAGAGAAAGAAAGATCAAATTATCAATTCGATGATCTTTCAATGACTGAATTATGAGTTTACTCAAATATATATAGAGAGAGAAAATTCAAATGTTACCAAAACTAGCTAAGTGTTAAAATATAATTTCCAATCCTACTATTGATTTAGGTTAACTCTTAAAATTTGTCAATGAAAAATTAATAAAGAGAAAAAAAAACGTGATGAACTAATGTAAATATGCAAAATTGCAAAGAGATTCTTAAAGTAACAATTTAATCCTGGAAAATTACTAAGCTAATAACTCAATTTTTAAAAGATTAAAATACATATTTTACTTCCTAAAAAATTAAAATAATATAATTATTAATCTTTTTCATATAAATAATATACCATTTTAATCCATTACAAATTAAAGAGTATACCATTTTAATTTTTCAAGGATTAAACTATATATTTCAATCTTTCAAATGGTCATTTTGGTCATAAATGTATGTCTAATGTTCATTTTGGTCCTTTATGTGTCAAAATGTTCAAATTAGTCCTAAATGTTTACAAAATGTTAGATTTTGATCCCAAACTATTGAATATAGTCATATTTCTCTTATTTCAAGTTCAAATGTGACGAGTTCAGAGCTACGTATTGTTCTCAAAGAATAATTTCTTAATCCAATTGAAGTCGTCAACAAAAGAGGTCAAATCAATACCGAAAGTAGACCACTCATTTCACATTCAAACAAGCGAAATTAATCATATCTCTTGTTTCAAATTTGAATGCGATGAATTCAGAGCTACGAGTTACTCTTAACAAATCTTTTAAACTTGAAATGAGATACGAGAGAAATATGACAAAATTTAATAGTTTGGGACCAAAATGAAACGTTTTGTCAATATCTAGGACCAATTTGAACATTTTAAAATATAAAGGACCAAAATGAATATTAGAACATACATTTAGGACCAAAATAACTCTTTGACCTTGTTATAAATAATAAAAGATAACACAAACTTCAAATAATTAGTAATGGATTCAAATGCTTTAAATATATTTTTGTAAATGTCCTTGATTAAGGAACTTTAAAAAAAAAATAGTAAAACAAAATAGGTTTATGTTAAAAAAAAGTACAAAAAGTAACAATATATTATTAACATTATAATTTATCACTTTCAGTTTTTTTATATGCCTTAATCAAATTCTTACACAAGTTAAAAAAAATAGTTTGTCCATGAATAATCCAAAAAGTTTAATAATATAAAGAAAATGAATTATTAAATGAACTCACATTCACACTAAATATAAAAATAAGTTTCCATATCTTTTTGCTCAAATTAAGTATTACTTGGAACACATTAGTCCAATAAATACAAGAAATATATTATTTAATCTTTAAATTTATATTGAATTAATGAAATTAATTATTGAATAATTAAAATATATGATATAATCTTTCAATTATTATAATCGTCAATTATTCTTTAAATTAAATTAAAGAATAAAAATATAAATTTAGTATTAATTGCTACGAAGCATGAGCACTGACACTGACACTGGATACAACACGAACACAGACATACCAATATGTCAAATTTCTAAAGTTACATGACACGATACGGTATATATTTATATATAAAAATAATTAAAAAATCATAAATTTTGATGAAAATTTTAAAAATTATGACATCTATTCATAATATATATCATATATGTCATTATTTTATATTATTTATCATGTTAAAGTCACAAAAAATTAATTTTATATTCTAAAACTTATGAATATGTGTCGTGTGGATGTTGTATAAGTGTCAAACACGAACACGTGTCTGACACAGCAACACCCATCAAAATGAAGTTTTCATGCTTCATAGATTAATTAAAAATCAAAAACTACAAAATCAATTTAAATTAAGAGATCAAATTATCACTAAAAATCATATTATTGGCATTGAAATATTTTAAAAATCAAATTATAAATTTTAATTATTCAAAAATTAATTTATGGACTAGATGTAAATTTATGACCAAATAATAAAATTTTCTTATAAATAAACTAATAAAGGCGATGCTGCACGTGTCAGAGTTTGGTGCACGTGATCCGTCATCTACGTTGCGTGGGGAGCAAAAGATCAACGGTGCTGTTCATTTATATTCATTTTCTGTTGGACTTGCGTAAGTGGGCCCCACTTAACACTTTCTTGTGGGCCCCATTTCGCTGTTCTGTTTTGGATAGAAAGCTATTGTGTTGTAAATCCATATGGATTATGGAATTAAATAATTAATTTTTAAATAATTACAGTTTTTGGATTATTATATTAAATAGTATTAATTTTGTATAAATTCAAGAATAAAAAGTATAAAATTATTTTTAAATTTAGGGACCAAACCGTCACTAGATGTCAAATATTTGATAATTAAAATATTTCATAGACCAAATTATATATTTTGATTATTCAAAAACTAATTAGTTGACTCTATAAAAATTCAAATATCAAATAGTAGGTTTTCTCAATATTTAAATAGAAGTTTGTGTCTCTCCTTATCCACTTCATTCTTCCTTAAAAAAACTTCCAAACATAATTTTTTTACCTTTTGTCCCTTCCTCTCCTCTCCATTCCCCCATTGACACCTCATCCAAACATATCCTTAAGTTGGGTGCACATAATACTCCTGAGTTTTCAATTTGTGCAAATATGACCCCTGAGTTTTCAATTTGGTGCAAATAACACCCTTAACTGCACATCAGTGAGAGTATAATAGTAATTTTATAAAAAAAAACTATGTCAAAGTCTTATTTTAGTCCCTCAAGTTTGCTCAAAGTTCTGTTTTGGTCCCTCAAGTTTCCAAAAATTTTTACCCTTAATCCTCTCTGATTTCCATCTAATTTTTCTGTTAAATAAGAGAAAAAAATTAGTTTAAATTCCCTAAAAGTTTTATTTTTTTAATTAAGGTCCTTTCTTTATATAATAAGACTAAAATATAAAAAAAAATTAATAAATAAATTAGGATTCAAAACAATTTTAGCCTTAAAAAAAAAACCAGAAGGAGGAAGGTCGTCCTCGCCGCCACTCCTTCCTCCGAGCAGCCTGGCGGATCATCTCCACCATCGAGCAGAAGGAGGAAAGTGCTGTTCTGATTAAGGCTTTTTATTTATAGTAATTATTTATTTATATAATATAGAAAAAGTTATATATGAGTTTGAAAGATCAATTATAAAAAAAAAATAAAAAATTATATACGATAGTATAAATATTTTATTTTTGGAATAAATAAATAAATAAATAAAACGATTTATGTGACAAGTTTAGAATTCTAACTCATTCTTTTAGGTCCAATAATTGAAATTTTGGCCCAAGAAAATGTCCAATTTTTAAATGAAACGTGATTATTGTTGGGTTTTTCTTTTTATATATAAAATTTTATAAAGTGAATTTTGATTTGGTTTGTATCTGCAATTTTTGAGAGCAGTTATGATTCGGTGCTTATCCCAGGAGGGCCTACATATATATGTCATGAGAATGTCTACCACTAAAGAGACAGTATGGTAATAAGTGATTACAAATTAAAAAATTTTCAAAAAATTATTGTTGTTTTATATTTTTTTTCACATAAAAAATATAGGTCAAAGTATAATTTAGTCTCATATTTTACACTTAATTTCCAATTATTTGGTCCTCCTATATATTTTGTTGCATTTTTTATTTTATATCTTTCGACAATGTACAAAAGTGGTTTTATATTTTTTTTTTCTCTTTTCAGATTTGCTTTTATATCTTTTTGGTCAAGTTACAAAATTAGTTTTATATTTTTGCAAAATGTTCCACTGATAGTTACACTTGACTCAAAGATATGAAACTAATTATGCACTTGCTCCAAAGATATGAGACTAAATTTACAACAAAAAAAGATGAAACCAATTATGTACCTTATAAAAAATATGAGATAAAAAATGTAACAAAAGATATATAAGACAAAATTGAGAAATGAGCCCAACATATGACACCAATTTTTTTTTTCTGTACACTATTAGTTTGGTTGAAAATATAACATGGTATTATTATGAAAAGATAAATACAAATATGAATCTTGTATATTTTAACAATATATCTTTCGTTTGTACATATATATTTATTTCTTCCTTTCATATATATTTTTGTTTGGTTAAAGGGTTATTTTGGTCTTAATTGTATGTTCTAATGTTATTTTGGTCCCACATTATTGAATTTAGCTATATTTTTCTTGTCTCTCATTTAAGTTTAAAAGATTTGTTAAGAGTAACTCGGAGTTCTAAATTTTTCGTATTCGAATTTGAAACGAAAGAGATATGATCAATTTTGTTTATTTGACCGTAAAACAAACGATCTACTTTTATGACTGATTTAATCTCATTTTTTGTCAACCCCAACTGGATAAAAAAAATATTATTTGAGAACAATACATAACTTAAAAATTTGTCATATTCAAACTTAAAACGAAAAAAATAAAACCATATTCAATAATTTAAAACTCCTTCCTCAGGAAAAAAAACTTGAGTCGAGAGTTAGTATTGCAGATAATTGTAGTTCTAACTCGACTCTTTATATTTTAGGTACAAGTCAATCCTCATTAGTGGATACGAATGTCATGAGTTCGGAGTTACGAGTTATTCTTGATGAATCATTTTTTCTGTCTATTTACAATGTCAAAAAATGAGATAAAATCAAGTCCAAAATGAGTTTGTGACCAATTTTTTTATGTATATTTTTTCACTTTTTGATCTCAAACCCATTTTCATCATATGCTAATAATCCCAATTTGACAGGAAAAAAAAACTTGTTAAAAGTAACTTATAACTTTAAACTCGTTGCATTTAGATTTGAAATGAAAGAAATATGACCAACTTCACTTGTTTCTTCACTCATTTAATCATAAATTGAGTGAATCATTTTTCGGTCTGATTTGATATTGTTTACTAACAATTCCAATATGACAAATAAAATATTCATAAAAACAAAAGCAATTACTTCACTCATGACATTTGAATTTAAAGCAAAAGAGATATGATCATATTCAGCTGTTAAAACTAAAATGTAAAAAATTATAAAAATATATAAAACCAGTTTTATAACAGAAAAAGAAAAATATTTGAATTAAAATTCACCCCAAACTTATAGAACCAAAAATGAAGTTTGACCTCAGATTTATATATTATTTTACAATCAATCAAATTGATTGTAAGAATTTAATAATTTTTTTTAAAAATTATCACAGAAATTTTTTTTTTGGTAACACGGAAATTTTTTTGCCCAAAATATTATAGAGATTCAGAACTCTTAAGAATTCAACTCTCCTTGGCTTCTTGTGTCTCCACATTTAAAAGAAAAACCACAAATACTACATAATCTAACAATACATAACTACTACGCTCATCATAAGACTAAGAAGCATGAACACTTCATTTTGAGGGCGTGTCGCCGTGTCGGACACGTGTCAGTGTCCGACACCCGTACAACACCGACACGACACATATTCATAAATTTTAAAATATAAATCAATTTTTGTGACTTTAACATGACATATAAGAAAAAATAATAATACATATGACATATATTATGAATAAAACTTGTAATTTTTAAATTTTTCATTAAAAATTATGAATATTTAATTATTTATATATATAAATATATGGCGTGTCGTGTTGCGTAATTTTGAGAGTTTAGCGTATCGTTGTGTCCGTGTCCGTGTCGTGTCCCGTGTCCGTGTCAGTGTCCATGCTTCCTAGTCATAAAATTATGTAATGTTAAAATAAATTAATAACTTCTTAAAAGATCATAAATATTTTAATTTAATCCTTAAAAAATGAAGGGTAAATTATATTTTGATACCTTGTTCTATTGACCGATTTTACTTTGGTACATGTTTTTTCAAAAGTGACACTTTGAAACCATATTTTTTTGCAACAGTTAACACTTTGATACTCAAATTTATTTTTTTATTAAGTTTTGATGGAGAAATCGCACGTGACCATCACGTGCACGGTAAAAACACCCAAATATCCACTTTTCTATTATTTTTTATGATTCAAACACTAAAACACACAAAAATTTTGAAAAACACGGAGATTCAAAGTGAGGATTTTAGAGTGTTTTACCATTTGAATCGTGAAAAATGAGAAGAAAATAGACATTTGGCTTCAAAACTCGACAGAAAAACAAATTTGGGTACCAAATTATTAATAGTGCAAAGGACAGGGTACCAAAGTGTCACTTTTGAAAGAAAATAGTACCAAAATGAAAACGATCCATAGAATAGGGTAATAGTGTAATTTACCTAAAAATGAAATTATATAAATTAATTCTTCAAAGACATAATTATAATCAATTTAATTATTTTTTTTAAAGATATCAATTTAGTTTGGTCAAAGGGTCATTTTGGTCCTAAATGTGTGTCCTAATGTTCATTTGGTCCTTTATATATCAAAATGTTCAAATTGGTCCTAAATATTGATAAAAATATTTCATTTTGGTCCAAAACTATTGAATATGATCATATTTTGGATGCATAGGGCACATGAATAATGAGGAGTCCCAAAACTAATAATCAGGGGCACCTCAAACCTATCTCATACTATCTTTTGAGGAAAGGTTGAGTTTTGTAGGGCACCACAATCCTCTGCTAAATTACCCTGCATTAGCAACAAGGTTTCATTATGTGATAAGCACTACAATAGAAACTACAAAAAAGGATGCAGAATATATATATATATATATATTAAAATGAAATTTAAAACAAGAGCAACATTAGAAGTGAATTTTGGACCTTATCAAGGCCAGTTTCTTCAGCTTAACTCATCTGGGTTTTCTTTGCTTTGAATGAGGGGAACACCATCTTCCCTCCAAACTATACGTTCTTCACATAATGCCTCCACCACCTCTACATATAACCGATGCTCCTGAAAGTGCAACACAAAAACAGGCAACTAACTAAATGGTCTTTTACTAAGAAAAGTTAATTCATTAAATTACCAGCCGATGAAAACCTTGCTTTGGTCCTTCACAAAAGAACAAGTTATTAGTCCCTAAATTTGGTTCTCATCTTGACCCCTTGACTTTCAAAACCCATCCAATCTAGTCCTTCCAAGTGTAAATCGCTAATTTTGAAAAATGAGGAACCACAATGAAAATGCAAATTTTCCAAGAGACCAACTTGAGATTTTGTCTATTAGCAAAGGACCACAATGAAATTTTTAATCATCTCCAACCTTCATTGTCCAGAAGATCATGAACACTTGTTAGAAATTACGACAGGAGTTTTCATCAAATTTCATTCAAGAATCATGTTTATGGAAGTTTATAGCTTGAAAATGACACCATTTATTTCAGGAGGGAATAAATGATATAATATCCAATTACCTGCCTTAGAACTCTTGCAGCCAACTCCTCTGCAGTGTCATTGGCCAACACAGGGACAACCCGCTGGGCAATGATCCGCCCCGTGTCATAGTGCTCATCAACAATATGAATTGTAGGACCAGAATATCTAAAACAAACACACAAAAGAAATAAACATTTGATAATTAAAAAACAAAAAGAAAAAACATATTACTATTCAATGGCAACATATGTGGATATATATCATCACACCTAGCTCCAGAAGCAATGACTGCTTTGTGCACCCTCATACCATAGTAGCCTTTGCCTCCAAAAGCTGGAAGAAGTGATGGATGGATGTTTATTATGGATCTTTCGTAGGCTTGGATCAATTCCACGGGTATAAGCTTGAGGTATCCAGCTAGAAGGATAAAGTCCACCTCCAAACTCCTGATGAGGATATCTCATGTTAAAAGATATAACCACGTTTTCATGCACCATATCACACCTTTAGATTCCTTTTTTCTCCTTTCTGGCAAACATTTTGCATTTCCATTCCAAAAGCAAAGCATCCATTTGTTGTTTACAGATATATATGTGTGTATATATATGTATGCATGTAAGTATGTATGTATATGAGAGAAACTTGTCTACGAACATCAATACCATGCAAGATATTTTTGTTGATCAAGTTATTTGATAGAGTACACCATCTATTTGATAAGTTATCCGAGATTTCAGTTTACAAAATTCTGAAACTTCGTATTTCTGGATTTAGATTTTAGAAGAACATTAACGTATCTAGACATGTGTTCCATAAAAATTGACCAATTTCTTTCATGTTCTTTGGTAGTTACAGGCCACTACAGTAAAATATAACAAAATAATAATAATTTAATGAACTTAATCATTATATATATATATATTTCAGATAATATGTTTCTTAGTGTGATACGAAGCATCCAAGTGCCAAATTCCAATGCTTAGCATAAGCCTAACTGGGAACCCACTACCTCAAAATAATCTATATTGTATAAAAGCAATAGATTTGGAAAATTATGAACTACACCTAGTCAAAACTTCATAAAAAGCTTACCAAAATTATTAAATCAACTTGTCAAAAACTAGAAAAGGATTGTATTTCTACATATTTAAATATCTATAATATCTATGGGAGCTTAGTCAGCTGTAGCTCCAGTTGAATACTCAAAATACCACTGCAGCTGCTTAGTATAATAAAATATCAGAGGCTAAGTAAATTTAGTTCATTATTCAACAAAATAGCGATACACAAGGACAACAAAATTATCTAACCTTAGTGTGTTAACAAGGTCACTTGCAGATACTCCATCTTTAGGGAACAACAAAACTGAGATGTCATTATCTCTTGCATACTTAGCACCTCCACAATCTACAGAGGGAAGAGAAAGGGAAAAGGAAAAGTAAGATCCAATTTACTGCCAATTTCAAAGACACACCATCAGTTTACAAGGAAAAGGACTTCTTTCATCCTGATGATATTTATTGGCACTTGTAAGTCATAAATGCAATCGTAATGGGTGCATGTGTACCTCCTTGGGAATTGTCAGGCATATAATATAAACAACAGACAATGAATAAAATTATAATACAGACACCTAAAAGGATGGCAGTATGAGTTAAATGCACAAACATAGAATCATCTCTGCTTGACAAATTCAATTTAACAGGTCATGACACCCCCTCCCCCCCTTACACCTGGCCAAGAATGAAACAATATAGATTTTATAGAAACTAGTAATTATGAAAAGAAACATCCCACAGATTGTGCAAAATAAGATTTTAAAGCAATGCATACCACTTTTATTTGTAACCAAAACAGAGATGTCTCCATGAACTAATCCCTGAATTGTTGCTTCATGAATTGAACGGAAGTTTGATCCCCCACCTGAGACAAAAACAGCCAGCTTTTTCCGTCTGACCTGAGCTCTTATGTTGCCAACCTCAGCGGTAACAACCCTCACAGGTTCTGCATTACTGCTGCACTTTATTCTCTTCCTAGAAGACTCTTTGTAAGTAATAGATTTAAAGGTTCCTCTAGAAGCCAGTTTCTGGGACTGAACAAAAGAGCAGAAGGATAACGAAGGCAGAGCAGGTAACTTTGAAAAGAGTGACTTTTTCCATGTCGAATTGATGGGACTGATAATTTTGGACAAACCCCAGAAAGAAAGCTTTGAGCTTCCATGGAAATTATAACATTTTATAATTATAAATATATGACTTAAAAGTAGAAACTCTGAACAGAAGACAAATATCCATATATTTTTTCACAAGACTGAGGTTGTGGAGGAGGCTGGAGCCCAGAATCCTGATATTGTCTCTGATGTTATTCTCTTCACCTTATGTTTAGCAGTATATTGAAGCTGAAGAGTTTTAAATTCCTGCAAACCATGTAGAAGCATGTCAAATCTCTTGAATCTAATAACTTACTCAAAAAGACGAAAGTAATTCAATTTCAACCAAGCAGTACGTCTAAGTCATGCATGGCAACATGTTTAGTAACAAGAATAGCATGATAGACTACAGAAAACAAATAAGAACCTGTTCAAGATGACAATGCCTTAAGTTCAGAAACATGATGAAGCAAGAGCCAAAAGACTTCATCTCCCATTTCAATGTGTAACGCTCAGTAGATATGACCCAGTATAATCTAGTCAACTAAGGTTTAGATTATCTTGGTTGCTTATTCCAATAACTTGTAATCCTAATGATCAGTAAAAACTAGTAACTAGTCCACAAAGATTGCAAATAAGTCTGTCAATAATCTGAGATGATGGTTAAATAAAGAATTTAATAATGACTAGTAGCTTCAGAGCAATGACAATCAAAAAACATACACAGAATTGAACAGAGAACAAATAATTCTATGAAAAAAAATCACCGCTACCCCGGTAAACTATCATCCACAAATCAAACCAACAAATTATGTGATAATGACAAGTCAAAAAAGGAAAAATCCAATATTCACACTAAAGGAACAACAAGTTGAAAAGCCTACATCTATAGGTTACCATGTCTACTTCAAACTTTTATATAAAGTGTCACGACCCCCCTTAAATGGGAGCACGTGACCGGCACAAACATGAGTCTATCCCATGCCGTAAGCCTACCCACAATCAATCCATATAAAAAACATAACAACAACATTATAGTTCACACCGTAAACAATTATACTTAACAATACTTAGACATACATAATTCATCATTCACTTGCACACTTCTGTCAATTTATCGATTTAGAATATCATCTATCAATGTAAACATTGTCTTAAAATATCAAATAAAAACACAGTGCCAAATTAATAAGTCCTTGAATCCCCTTCATAAGTACTAGTGGAGCTGACATTCTAGAATTTAACACTGTTTTATTCAAAGAATAAAATACCCACATGAACGATGACGTGGCCTTCTGAATAGCTCCCTCTCGGAGCAGAAATTGACACGTGACCTGTACTTGTATCTGGAAAATGTTAAACAAGGGGTGAGTTGAAACTCAGTGAGCAGCCTAAGTCTTAAATGACTCAATTACACAATTCAAGAATTGACTTTTAAATGACCCGAAGGCTTAACCCTTCACAGTAGCTAGTGAAAGACTCTCACAAGACACCCACTTCCTATCACCCATTCTAACCCTTAGCCACACCCACCTAGGATCCTTGCACCTATCCAAGAGACCAACAAGAGGCTTGGGTACCAATTTGGCCATTTGAAAGCTTTAACGATGTTTGAAACCATACAATCACGGTGAGTTCAAAATCAAGTTTCGATTACCAAAAAAAATCAAGTTTCAAAAGAAAATTCATGGCCCAATTCTCATAGACTTGTCACTTTCTTTGCTTTCAATAAAACTTGCATACATAAATTACCACACTTTAAATTCGATATCATTGTTCCAAAACTTTCCATAATTCCAAAGTATCCTATTTAGTTCATCAAAATCATCCATAAGGACCAAAATGCAACTTTGAAGCTTCATGCTTGATAACCAAGTTTCAAAATACACTTTTTGAATTCAAACAAATTCACTAAAACTCATTATAATCATCCATAGAACTCATCTAAACCATTGATTTCAAGAAAATAAAGAGTTTTGACCAAAAACTCCAATTTCAAGCTTGCTCTATCTTTATGGGTTCAAGAAAAATGAAGGGTAAAGTATCAAACCATCAACCCATGGATTAAGAAGGTTAAATACATGTTATTTTATCATTATGCAACAAAAATTTTAAGAAAAACAAAGAAAAAAAAACGCAGCTCTACACAATGGAGTTAAAGTGTGCAAAGAGGTTTATCAGGTCCAGAAAATTGATGAAGATGGAACCAAACATTAAACCAACATTTTAGTTTGATCAGAGCAGCAAGAATCTTGGAAGAATAGCAGCAAATCGAGGAATTTCTAGCAAGAAAACGAAATACAAATAAAAGAGGCAAAACGGAGAGAGAATGGAGGAAAACGCTACCTATGGTGGAGATGGAGGAGAGGCCAACGAGGCGGCAGTGGTAGGGTGGAAGGAAGAAGAGGAGTGATGGAAAGTGAGGGTTTGCAAAATGGATGCTTTGGTATTAAATTCTAGTGACTCAATAAATGGTATTTGTGGAATGGCCCATATTCGTTGGATTCTTTCAAAGCAGTCCCTAAAAACTTAAAATTTGAGAAGTAAACTTTCTAGACAAAATTTATACGGTTAGCTTCCTTTCCAACACTAGATTCCAAATATATAATATGATTTAGGGTTTTAGGGTTCATGATTTAGAGGTTTAGGGTTTAGGTTTTAGGGTTTTAGGGTTTAGGGACCAAAATATATTTTTTTATTTATGATTTAATAAAATAAAAGCCAAGGACTGAATTGCAAGTAATGCCTTTTTTTATTCTTCATGCTTATGTGGTGAATTTTGCATACGTGGTAGGCTTTTTTTTTGTGTTTAACCGTGTTGACGTGGCAGTTAACGGCCACGTCAATACTTAACGGCCCACCTCAGCGTCCAAACGTGCCACATAGGATTTTTGTAACGCCTAGGTGACGGAAGGACCTATTTGCAGCGAGTTAGCATAATTCAGGGACCAGGTTGTACAATTTCGTAAATTTAAGGACCAAACTACCAACGCCTATAAAATTCAGGGACTAAAATGCTAGTTTACTTTATAATTTTTATATGACAAAGAGAATATTCTCGCTTGACATAAGATGTTTCACAAGCTTTACAAACCCATGAACTAAAATCCCAGACATTTCTTGCTCTATAGTACTGACAGATCATCTTTAACGGCATATAATGGACGGAAATCAGCTTGGGACCAACAGTGTGACGTTTTCAAAAGTTATAGGACCAAAATTGCAACAAAAAAAGTTATGGGACCGAATTGAGACCTTTGCCAAAGTTATGGGACAAAAGGTGTACTTTAGCCTTATATCTTTATTAATTGCAATATAATAAATCATTAACTGTAAAAATACAGCATTTAGAAAAGAAATGTCTCAAACTTAGAGCTAGGCAAGTAGCTGAAGAAAAAAGAGTTTCTACTTATGTTTAATGATTTTATCAACAAAGAACTTATTGATATGTCGTGGTGGAAAGTGGAAACCCTTAAAAGATGATAAGGTAGAATACAAAAACTATGTTATAACTTGTTAAAGACAATGCACCAAAATTCTATTGTATAGTGTTTGGAATTGGCAGAAGTATTAATTTTGTCCTTAAATTTTACGTCAACTGTCAATTTCTTCCCTAATCTTTTCTTACAGTCAATTTCGTCCCCCAATATTTTATATTTTTGTCAATTTTATCCTTTGCTCTTACTTTAGTGTTGAAAATATATTTCATTGAATAATTCTCTTGATTGATGCTACAATGAAGATTGCATTTAAATACACAAAGAAAACACCTAATACATTCAATACTCAACTACTCAATCATCTAATTAATATAGGAAAAATACTGACCAACTAACTTAATAAATGAGGATTGACATATTCATATTCTCAACATCCCCCTTAAGCTGAGAATAAGAGTTTTCTCAGCTTACATTGTTGACTTTGGCAATGAAGGCTGATTGTCAACGTCAATGAAGGACAAAAATAATGATAGCTTGTGTTCTTTTTCGAGTCTCAAGGGCTCTCTTTTTTATTAGAGCCTGTACTCTTTTTGAACCTTAGAGGCCATTAAAATAGTAATGGCTTATGTTCTTGTTTGAGTCTCAGAGGCTCTTTTTTTTAGGCTAAAGTGCACTTTTGGTCCCATAACTTTGGCAAATGTCTTAATTTGATCCCGTAACCATTTTTTGTTGCAATTTTGGTCTCATAACTTTTGAAAATGTCTCACCGTTGGTCTCAAGGTTGATTTCTATCCATTATCTGCCGTTAAATCACTTCACCCATATTTGCCACGTCATCATTCAACTCAATATGTCAGATCATCTTTAACGGTAGAAAATAGATGAAAATCAGCTTAGGACCAAAGGTGAGACATTTTCAGAAGTTATGAGACCAAAATTGCAACAAAAAAAAGTTATGGGACGAAATTGAGATCTTTGCCAAATTTATGGGACCAAATTGAGATCTTTGCCAAAGTTATGGGACTTGCACTTTAGCCTTTCTTTTATTAGAGCTTGTACTCTTTTTACAAACCTCAGGGGGCCACTAAAGGATAAAAACTAATGATGGCTTATGTTCATTTTTGAGTCTCAGGGGCTCTCTTCATTAGAGCTTGTACTCTTCTTAGAACCTCAGAGGTCATTTTAAAATAGTGTCAATCAATGACAAACTGCAAACAAGTCTTGAACTTTCTGCAATTTACCAGCCCTCCAAATTTGGTATGGTTTTGAAATTTGGATTCCTTTAGTCATGGTTGTAGGAGGAGGACTAAGTCAAACTATCAAGCAAGCTAAAAGCCACTTAAAGTCACAGCTAGCACAACGAAAATTCTCAAGGAAAGAACAAACTATCAAGCACTAAAATCCACCATGAGCAGCTAAAACTTTCGGGTGGTGATCGGAAATGGCCGAAAATGGACAGTCAACGGTGACAAAAATGAAGCGGTGAATGACACAATGTCCCACGCATCGACACATGAAAATGCGCAAAAACTTCAAGTGAAACGTGAGACACACACGCAGCTCCGGGTGACACCAGATTACAAGGAAACGTCAATCTGGACTATCTCTTCCTTCCTTTGATGGCGGTGACACAAATGGATCCCCTTTAATAATGTACCCTAACATGCAATCTTAAACGGTATTGTGAAACTATAACAGAAACAAAAAGAACCTAAACTACTTCTCACAGTGGCTCAAAAATTTTAGAACAGATGGAGAAAAAATTTATCCAAGCTCAAAATGCTCTGATACCAAGTTGAAAATATATTTCATTGAATAATTCTCTTGATTGATACTACAATGAAGATTGCATTTAAATACACAAAGGGAGCACCTAATACATTCAATACTCAACCACCTAATTAATATAAGAACCAAATACTGACCAACTAACTTAATAAATGAGGATTGACATATTCATATTCTCAACTAGTTGAAATCCTTTGTTAATTGTCCAAACTTTCATGATCATCCTACATTTATAGACCACAAATATGTAGACCCATACAACCACACATGTTATAAGTTCTAATCACTAAAAATGACTTAAATTATGACAATAAAATGAATTATCATACAATAAAGTTAACCATATGACCTGTTACAAATAGTAATTTTTTTGTAGTCCCAATCTTCAATCCATCTACATACAAAACACTATTTTGTTGTCCACTTAGCATAAACAAGTTCATACTTCTCTATGATGTTCCCTCGATTGATCTCAACTTTTCTGAGTTTCTTCTCTAAATTAAATTTTAGTCTAAAGAATGTATATATGAATTTTTAAACTCCAAAGAAGAATTTTTTTTATCAATATTGTTGAGTTCAGTAAGTAACGCCTTTTAAGTGACTTCTTATAAATGCATAAGATTTAGTACTGAAATATCTTATTCAAAGATTATTTATGACAATATTGTACGAAAGAATTAACAACAATTTCTAAACTAACTTGTTTAATATGCCTCATAAATTAAATAAAACTTATGCTTAATAGAAATACTAAAGATGAAGAACCAGCAACTAAGATAGAGGACTCCCCCAAGAAAGCGTGGATGAACTTAAGTCATATCTCCTAAATCTTCATTTGGTATATCGAAGTTTAGTGACTCATGCCAATTGGACAGAGTTTCGGTGTATAAAATTATCTGGAATGAATAGGAATTGAAGTCTTCAAATGAGGACTGATAGGCAAAGATCTGGATTGCGTCATTGGGCTATGCCACCGGCGCACTATGACGACTCAGAAGATATTCCTCGATCTCCATGCAACAATTTAAAGATATGATATATGTGATATCTTTTTAACTTCTGAGATCTCTAGAATAAGTACGCTGTGGGAGATCCTCGTGGCTCAAATTCGTGACGCAAAGTGACGAAAATCAAATTTGCCCTCTAAAAGCTCTGGAATGCCCTGATGGCGTGGAATCTGCGCCGTCACTTGTGCCGCTGGCTTAGTAGACAACGCAAGCTCATTGAACTTGACTTTAACTCAGCTGCTTGCTCCATCCTTCGGCTATACTCTAATGCTTGCCTTTTGCTATGATGAGGGCCTAAAACCACTAAGAATACCATTTGGTAGCACTTGTCTCAAAACATGATAAAATACCACAAAATAGCACTTTTAAGCATTAATTGAAAACATCACCGTGGTACAAATCTTAACACATTAAATGGTCATTTTTGCAATAATTAATGGTTAAAAGATAGTAAAAGAGGACCAAATAACATAGCAAGATTTGGTCTGATCATAATGCCTGATGAATGAATCACCCGTCGAAGTCTTAATCTCCTCAGCTAACTACTAATATATTTATAAGCATCTAAAACCCTAACTCTATAAGGATTACTTAACCTAAGCCCAATAGGCTCAAGTACTTAATTCCTTAGCCACCAATAATGTATTATCCCAAAATATATGGTAACTAACTGAAATACAAGTCACCTAAAAGATTACACAAGATATCCCAAATCTTAACAATTAAGATTACAATCTTTACAAATCTTCCGCTTGACTTGAATTCTCTCATCAACAAGATCCCCCACCTTGCTTTGTCGCTCGCCCCTGGGCTCCCTGTATCACCTGGTACTTCCCACACCAACCAAGTCTTGATAATGTCTGAACTTGGTCACCGTGATCGTCTTGGTCATCATATTTGCTGGATTTTCATGTGTAGATACCTTCTTCACACTAACAACCCCTTGTGATACGATGTCTCAAACAAAGTGATGTTTGATGTCGATATTTGTTCACTCATGGTACATCTGGTTCTTCGTAAGATGAATAACACTCTAACTATAATAGTACACTGTTGTACTATCCTGAGCCACCTAGCCAAGATCCCTTACCAAACCCCGTAATCATATAGCCTCCTGCACAACCTTTGTGATTGCCATGTACTCCGCCTCTGCAGTCGACAATGCAACAACATGTTGTAAGGTCGCCTTCCAACTAATACAACTTCTGTTGGAGATTGTGCCCTAGGGCCAATCATTTTATGTATATGTTTTGAATATATTGATTAATTTATGGAGATAAATTATGTTGTTATCATATTATTAGCATGTTTACTATGATAGCGTCCTTGATTAATTATGAGATAATTAATCTTAATTCGTCCCTGGTCGATTATTCTCGTGGGAGCGAGAATGAACTAAGACCAGCATGACCTCGGTGTATGGAGATACATGCACTAGATGCTTTACGAGAGTCATGGTGCAATTATGTAAGGGGTTACAAGTTGCTGGACTGACCCGGAGAGTCCTGCATGGGTTTAGTCATTAGCTAGTCTCTCCTGTACACCTGTCACGATGCCTTAGACTTGAGGTCTTGACTATTCCGGCGTTGTAGTTGTCAAACTTTGGCCTAGTCTAACGTTGCCCGTAGCAGGGTAGCCATAAGGGCTAGGTACGGGTTTGGTTGATTGCAGTGCTGAGGAATGTGGTTGACCAAGATGGGATTTTGTCCCTCATAGATATGAGAGATATCTAACTGGCGCCCTCGATGAGTCTGTCCAAGGAAAGAGTGGCCACTCAGGAAAATGGGACTAACTCAGGAAATCGAGAAAGTTGAGGTTTGGATTAAGGATGACTTTCCTGTGCCTTATCCAGAACCAAGATATCGTGTGACAATAGGGTCTATGACAAGGTGGTACTAAGGTTAAATCGGTCTTTTTTGATAAAACGATAACTCACGTGTTTTGGGTAGTCGTGATGGCTTGCTAGAGTCCGCTCTTGACTTGTGAGTCATAGAGATGGCTTGCTGCCAACTTCACGTGAGGCCTGCTGGGTCACACATGAGCAGGATCTAGACACCGCTTAAAGGGACATGTATTAGGGTTAATTCGTGAGTCACTCCGGTGACACAATTTAAGACATAGCTAAATGTCTGGGACATAAAGTCTTGTCTTAAATAAAATCTATGGTTGAGATATTTAAATTTGTGGGACAAGTTTAAATATATTAATTGTTAAATAGTTAATGGGATTAATCTATTTACAATTATAATATTAGGGAATAATAAATTAGATAACGTTCCTAAAAGTTAGGAGATTATTGATTTATTGAATTTACTAATATTAGGATAAAATGGATAGAGGGTGGGCCTCTTTTAGGATTGATTTTAATTAATAGAAATGTTTTATTAATTAAAGTCATGACTTGAATTTGAATTCAAGATTTGATCTTGAGATTCGAAATTTGAATTAAAGATATTAGGGTAATATTTTAATTCAAAATCTTTGGAAGATAATAAGTTGGTTATAACTTCCTAAGAGTTAGAAATGTTTTTTAGTCCCAAAGAAAATAGCAAGGGGATGGCGCATGGTTTGAGGATCAAGGAAGATTTGATTTTCCAATTTGATTCTCAAAAGATTGCATTTTGAATTTGAATTAAGATATTAAGGTAATATTTTAATTAGAAATTCAAGTCCTAAAATTGTGATATTATTGTAATCTCATAATTTTATAATTTGATAATCCTATAATTTAGGGATTCCCTAATTATAATTATCAAAAACTCCCCTAACTATATATATTAAGAGGCAAGTCGACTTTGCCTAACTTAGTTCACTAAGTGAATTTTGCTTTCTTCTTTTGTGAGACAAGAGAGAGAATTCGCACAACCCTAAGCCTAGAGAGAGAAAGTCAATTTTCTCTAAGAGTGAGAGAGAATTCGACTTGTCCAAGAAAACTAGGGTTTGTGAGAGAGAAAACAAGAGGAGTCTTGGTTTCTTGCGCCACCTATACACTTGATCAAGAATTGTTCTTAATCTATCTTCTTGGTTCAAGAATCGTTCTTGATCACCAAGAACCGTAGATTGGAGTCCCTAGTTCTTTTGGAGAAAAGAACTGAAGGCCTTGGTGTCAGCAAACTGTTCGTGTGGATTACCGGAAGAGGAAGAACACTTGGAGTGGGCTTCTCGGGATCGCATCATTCAAGCGCACCGATTGAAACTTTGAGGTATAACTTTTTCCTTCACCGGTTTAAATCCTACTAGCGGATCCGTAGGGAAATCACAAGTTTGTTTTGCGCCATGTTTTAATTAATTTTTAATTTTTCGCTTCCGCTGCGCGCACCGTGATTTCCCAACAACTTCCACAAAGTGTAAAAACATATCCTGTCATGGATCGCCTCCTATCGAGATCCCCTGCGTAGTTTGAATCCCTTAGCCAACTATCGATCCCCTTGAGAGCGATCCCCCCAAGTTAGCTTTGTCAAAGGTTAGACGAACCTCCATTGTACCCTTCAAATACCTTAAAAGCCATTTCAGCGCCTGCCAATGTTCTTGCCTTGGATTCGCCATAAACCTTCTCACCACACTGACTACATGTGAAATATCTGAGCGAGTGCAAACCGTGGCGTGACATACATAACACTGCCCACAACACTTGTGTATGGAACCCTTGACATTTGCTCCAATTCCTCTACTGACTTCGGTGAGAAATCCCCCGATAGCTTGAAATGAGAAGCAAACGGGACAGAGACGAGCTTAGCGTTCCCCATATTGAACCTATGTAACACCTTTTCAATATATGACCGTTGTGAAAGCACAGTCTTCCCAACACGCCTTACTCTTATTATTTCCATCCCGAGTATCTTCCTTGCTCCTCCAAGATCCTTCATATCAAACTCCTCACTGAGTTGCTTCTTTAACTTGTTGATTGCAGACATGCTTATAGTAGAAATAAGCATATCATCAAAATACAACAGCAAATACACTGAATCTTCGCCAAACTTTCCATGATACACAAAACTATCATAGGCACTCCTTATGAAGCCATTATGAACCATGAATGCATCAAACCGCTTATACCATTACCTAGGTGATTGCTTCAGTCCATACAAAGATTTCTTCAGTAAACAAACTTGATCCTCCTTACCACATTCTACGAACCCCTCTGATTGATTCATGTAGATTTCCTCCTCCAACTCGCCATGTAAAAAAGTCGTTTTCACGTCTAACTGCTCCAGCTCATAATCCTGAAGAGTAACAAAGGCAAGAAACGCCCTAATGGAACTATGTTTCACCACAGGAGAGAAAACATCGTTGTAATCAATCCTTTCCCTCTGTGTAAAACCCTTTGCCACCAATCTCACCTTAAATCTAGGTGGTTCAACCCCTGGGTTCCCTTCCTTCTTCTTGAAAACCCATTTGCAAACTACTACCTTATTCCCCTTTGGCAATGGGGCAAACACCCACGTCTATTTCTTATGAAGAGTTTCAATCTACTCCCCCAAAGCACCGATCCACCGATCCGCTTATGAACCTGAAATACCTTCCTTGAAGCTACTTGGATCATCCACATTGATTCCCTCTGTGATAGTCTAACTTGCCTCTTCTCCCTTCTCTGTGCAATGTTATAGGTTTGTTGTTCTAGTGCCTGTAAGACCTTAATGTTATGAGAAATGTCTCACACCTGCTCCCCTTTATTGGCCCTAGGTTAGGCGGTTGGAGCGTTGCCTAGTACTAGCTCCATTCGATCTCCCACACTGAGATCTAACTTAGCTATCGCCTTCCCATCTCGCTTATCCATCGCAGACTTATTGAAAGTAACATCCCTGCTGATTATTATCCCTTGAGACACAGGATCTGTGCACCAAACCCTGCATCCTTTAACTCCAGGCTCATATCTTAGAAATATGCACCTCCTTTCCCTCGGCCCAAGTTTGTCATCCTTTACGTGACCAGGGCACCCAAACACTCTCAAGTGTTTGTAACCAGCATGCGATTTGGACCACACCTCGAAAGGATTTTTATTCCCGATTGCAATGAATGGTGATTTGTTGACCAAATAACAAGCAGTACAAATCGCCTTTGCCCAAAAGTCCTTGCTCACACTTGCATGTGAAAGCATGCTCTGTGCTGTGTCATAGAGCGCCCTGTTCATAGGTTCTGCAGCCCCGTTCTATTGTGGCATTCCTATGCATGTGTGGTGTCTCACAATGCCTTCCTTGCTGCAGAACTTAATGAACCCCTTATTGTAGTATTCTAACCCATTATCGTTCTTAAGACAATTCACTTTCCTCTCAATCTGCTTTTTAACCATTGCCTTCCACTTGATAAATGGTGGAAACGCCTCATCCTTAGATTTGAGTATGTACACCCACACCATTATAGAATAGTCATCAATTAGTGTCACGTAATACCGGCCACCGCTCTTAGAAGGAACCCTGTTAGGACCCCATAGGTCTGAATGGATATAATCTAACCTGTCCTTGGTCGTGTGCACTCCCTCCTTGTTGAACTTTACTCTCGTCAGCTTTCAAAATACACAGTGTTCACAGAAGTCCAAGGGATCTCCCTTGTACCCATCCAGTAAGTTTTGCTTCCTTAGAAGTGTCAATCCCTTGTCACTCATGTTATCTAGCCTCAAATGCCATAACTGACTCTGATTCTGATGTCTCTTGAGGTGATCACTTCGCCAATGTCTGAAGCGATCCCCTCAATCCCTCTAGAATCATCGTTCGCTTCACTACTCCCTGAAGCGATCCCTGCCTCACCCTCATCTACGATCCCCTGAAGATAATATAACTTGGCGTTCAACTTCCCCTTCATCAGTGTCATGGAGCCCTTGTCAATTTTAAGGATCCCACCTTCGACATGAAACATGTATCCCTGATCATTCAATGATGACAATGAAATAAGATTCCTCTTCATGAGAGGAACATGCTAGCACTCAATACTTCTCACAACCCCGTCAAACATCTTGATTTTGATATGACCGATCCCCTTTATCGCCAATGGGATATTATTCCCAAGATAGACTGTTCCACCCATCTGATGATACGTAGAAAACCATCCTCTGTGTGGACACATGTGAAAGGTTACACTTGTATTAAGAACCCAGGTGTTTGGTCCATGATGTGCACCCACAAACCACACCTCTTACATTCGCCATCGCCAGAAGTACTACAAGTGTCAACAACGTTCGTTGAGTTCTTTTCAATCGGCGACTTCCCCTTATTTCCCTTCAACTTCGGACAATCCTTCTTAAAGTGACCCTGCTGTAAACACCCCATTTGATCCGGGCTATTTTGTAATTTTAAAAAAATCCTTCAGGTAATTATTTTAATTTAACAAGCTTTGGGGGTAAGGTTTTCATTAAAATAATTAAAAGAAAAAAAAAAGAAAAAGAGCATAAAAAAGAGAAAAAATAAATAAATAAAAATTAACAAGGACCAAAGTGTAATTTGTTCCTCTTGAGTTGGTCCTCCTACTCATCTTAGTTCCTACTCACGCCACCTTAACCAAATTATTGGATAAACAAAAAAACAAAGAAAAAGAAAGGTCATAATGGCTCGTTTGTAAAAAAGGAAAGAAAGAGGGGGCTTTTCGTCATTTTAGACCTAAAACCGTAATTTCTTTTTATATCACCTTTCAATCTCTCATTAGCCGCTCAATCAAACCTCCATTCCTTTTTCTACTTCCTCCAAACCCTTATCCCAAAATGTTGCAGCACATGACCTCAAAGAGAAACGCCAAAAAAGAAAACACACAGGAGAGGTAGCCACGATGCAGAGCATCAGTGATTCAGGCCGTGATGATGATGACGTTTCAAGGAGGTCCATAGTGAGATAATCGGTCCAGTGGGTTCAGCTCTCTAAGACTCCTATGATCATTTCTCATTTTTGGGACTTTGCTTTTCTGATTTAGAGAATCAAAGAGGGCAGAGACTAAGAAAAGTATGTATAAATATGTGTGCATGCTGAGCATTAGAAGGGAACAAAAACAAAACAGAGAGAGTTTTTTGGAGGAGAGAAAGTCAAAGTCTGCTTCCTCGCTGGAAACTCTTGAGTTTTCCGGCGAACTCTTATGTTCTCCGGGCGACTCTTGATTTCTCCGACGAGTTCTACAAGTTTTCCGGCGAAGTTGGCGTTTTCCATTTGTGGATATCTTCTCCTTTTCGTGTTTTTATTTAGTCCTTTGTGTGTGTGTGGCTTTTCTTCATTTTTTATGTGATCCTCTTCTTTTTCTTCAACGATCAAGGACCAAAACGTGATGTTTTCAAGGTCTTTTTGTGTGTTTTTGCATTTTAATCTTGCTGCCGGGGACCTAACTGAAACATTTTGTTATTTAGTGGTACTGAAATGCTAATGCTTTTTGATTGAAATGAAGAGATTTGGAAGATGAAAGAAGTTTTGGCAAATATAAACTCTCAGGGATCATTCTACCATTTTTTCCAGCACCCATTTAGTCCCTAGGCTAATATTACACAGTGCACCCATAAAACTCTTCTGTGACTGCGTTTTTGTCCCTCTAGCAAAATGCAAGAGGACTTGAATGAGATATAAAATTTGCTTGGGGTTTGAAAATATAGTTTTCATTTTTTCTCTCTTCTCTCTCTCCTATCCGTCCCCATCACTATATTTTTCCTTGAGTAAACTACTAAATTGGTCCCTGGATTATTGGCTCGCTGGCAGATTGGTCCCTAAATTAACGAAATTGACAAATAGGTCCCCGAATTTTACTAACGTTAATCAAATTGGTCCTTCCGTGAAGTTGCCGTTTGGGAAGACGCTGACGTGGTCCTTCTGATAGGAATTGTGCCCTAGGGCCAATCCTTTTTTATGTATGTTATGAACATATGGATTAATTTATAGAGATAAATTAATGGTTTTCACATTATTAGCATGTTTACTCTGATTACGTCCATGATTAATTATAAGATAATTAATCTAAATCTGTCCCTAATCGATTGTTTTCGTGGGATCGAAAATGAACTAAGATCAACATGACCTCAGTGCATAGGGATGCACACACTAGATGCTGGAATGAGAGTCATGGTGCAACTACGTAAGGGGTTACGAGTTGCTGGACTGACCCGGAGAGTCCTGCATGGGTTTAGTCATCAGCTTGTCTCTCTTGTACACCTGTCACGACGCCTTAGACCTGAGGTCATCATTATTCTGGCGTTGCAGTTGTCTGACTTTGGCTTAGTCTAACGTTGCCCGTAGCAGGGTAGCCATAAGGGCTAAGTACGGGTTTGGTTGATTGCCGTGCTGAGGAATGTGGACTGACCAAAATTGGGATTTTGTTCCCCATTAAATTGGGAGATATCTTACTGG
>QANZ01056188.1:7739-27472 GCA_003254925.1 Chamaecrista fasciculata | reverse complement strand
GTGGGTCCCTTTGGAAGATTTGATCTTCAAATTGATTCTATGAGATAGGGATTTGAATTTGAATTAAAATATTATGGTAATATTTTAATTAGATATTCAAGTCTTAAAGATATGATATTATCAGAATATCATGATTTTATATTTATAAAATTACTGTAATTTTAGTAAATATAAGCTAAGAAAGTCGCCTAGCCCATTACAGAGTTATGTCATGCACATTGTGAAACCCTAGCTCACCCAAAAGAGAGAAGTCGATTTTCCTCCTTGTTGAGAGAGAATTTTCGCCACCCACCTTCCTAGAGAGAGAAGTCGATTTTCCTCTAAGTGTTAGAGAGAGAAATCGAAAGTTGTGGGTTCTAGGGTTCTTGAGTGAAGAAGAACAAAAGGGGTTTTGTTGCTGTCTTGCACTCAATATTGCGCCACCTTGCCTGGAGTTCAGAGAAGGAGTTCCTGAATTCACAAACCGTAGATTAGATCCCGAGTCTCTTTGGAGAAAGAGGCGTGGAGGCTAGCACCTCGTGTTCGGGAAACTGTTCGTGTGGATCACCGGTAGAGGAAGGACGTGCAAACGGACTTCTAGACTCACGAGTATCACCAATCCGATTGAAAGCCTGAGGTATAACACTTTTCATATCTGGTTTTAAATTCAACTAGCGGATCTCAGGGTTGGATTTTCCTGGGGAGCGCAAGTTTTTTTTTATTTACTGTTTGCTTCCGCTGCGTGTTTTCCCCGGGATTTCCCAACACCTTCTGTGAAGTTTCCGTTTGGGAAGACGCTGACGTGGCCGTCAGCAGTCAAAAAACTGAAATAAATAAATAAATGCCAACTGTACAAGATTTGCCACATAATCATATCATTATTAATTAAAAAAAAGCATTTCATCTCTTCTTCAAATTGGTCCCTTAGTTCAGTTTTTATCCCATTTTTTCAATTCCCCCTCTTTTTCATCATCTTCATTCACTTTAGTCCCAAATCCTCAAAATAAAATTGTAAAGTGTCCCAAAACTCTTCCAAACATTCCAATTTAGTCCTTAAAAACATTATAATCCCTAAAACCTAAACCCCAAACTCTAAACCCTAAAACCCTAAATCCTAAACAATAAAATTCTAAACCCTAAACCCTAAACTCTAAAATCCTAAACCCTAAAACCCTAAAATCCTAAAATTGTAAAGTGTCTCAAAACTCTTCCAAACATTCCAATTTAGTCCTCAAAAATATTAAAAACCCTAAACCCTAAACCCTATATCCTAAACCCTAAACTCTAAAATCCTAAAATCTAAAACCCTAAACCCTAAATCTTAAACCCCTAAAAAAACTACTATCTTGCAATTTGGTCCCTAAATCCTACTTTCCTCTTCACCTTGCCCACATTTTTCATCTTCATCATCCTCACAATCTCTCCTTCGTCATCCTCTCCCTCTTCCTCACTCTGTCTCTTCCAATCCTCACAATCCTCACAATTCTTCTCATTCCTTGCATTATTTGCATTCCCCACATACACAGAAAACCCAGGATTATCACACACCCCAAATATTGGCGGCACTCGCAGATCTGAAATCTAAGGATTTAAGTTTTAATAATAAATAGGTAATGATGTAAGGATTTAAGTTTTAATAACAAATGGGTAATGATGTACCAGCGAAGGTGAACGATGAATTTCTGAGCGCAGCACTCGCTGATCTGAGTGCGGCGACCTCAGCGAAGGTGAACGCGAGCTTCAACGCGGCGACGGAGTGCGGCGGCGCCGTTGATTGCCTGATCGGAGATTTCGATTGCAGAAATCTTCGCTGTGTTTTCGATCCGATTTCAGTGAAAATTCTTGTTTGTGATTTCGATTCGATTTTGTTTTCACTTTTATTTCATTTTGGATTTGATTTCACTGGGCAAATAGATTAGAAATCTCTATTTAAATTTCTATCCGATTCAGAATCTCACATCGATTAATACTGATTGTTAGCCCTTATCGTATTTTTCCCTGTATCACTACTAATTGATCCATAAATTTATGAAAACTCTATGGGTTCATGGTCAATCTGACAGATTAAGCATCTTAGGTTTGAACAATGATACATGCGGCTTCTATTTCTTAAACTGATTGTGCTTGTTTTAATGTTTGGAATTATAGTGATTACTTGGGTTTATTTTCCATTTAGTCCCTGAATGTTTTTAGGGTTTAGGGGTGAAGATGAAATGAATTGATGAAGATGAAGATGAAGAAGATGATCAAAAAAAAAAAAAATTAGGGGGTTTAGGGATTAAAATAAAATTAGTGATTTATGTTAAATTGGGAAGATGAAGATTAAGATAAAAAAAATTTAAGTTTTAGGGGTTTAGGGTTTGGGGTTTAAAATATTTTTAAGGACTAAATTGAAATGTTTGGAAGAGTTTTGAGACACTTTACAATTTTAGGATTTTAGGGTTTTAGAGTTTAGGATTTTAGGGTTTAAGGTTTAGGGTTTAGGTTTTAGGGTTTAGGATTTTAGGGTTTAGGGTTTTAGGGTTTAGGGTTTAGGATTTTAGTGTTTAGGGTTTAGGGTTTAGAGTTTGGGGTTTAGGTTTTAGGGATTTTAATACTTTTAGACTAAATCGGAATATATGGAAGAGTTTTGGGACGCTTTACAGTTTTATTTTGAGGATTTGGGACTAAAATGAATGAAGATGATGAAAAAGAGGGAGAATTGAAAATAATGGGATAAAAATTGAACTAAGGGACCAATTTGAAGAAGAGATGAAATGTTTTTTTTTAATTAATAATGATAATGATATGATTATGTGGCAAATCTTGTACAGTTGGCATTTATTTTTATTTTTTTTCAGTTTTTTGACTGCTGACGTTGCACTTAACGTGTCACGTCAACAGTTAACGGCCACGTCAGCGTCTTCCCAAACGACAACTTCACGGAAGGACCAATTTGACTAACGTTAGTAAAATTCGGGGACTTATTTGTCAATTTCGTTAATTCAGGGACCAATCTGTCAGCGAGCCAATATATATATATATTATTAATATTATTAATAGTTGCTTCCTTTTCCATTTTGTTTCCTTTTTCTCTCTCACGGTTTTAAACAAAAAAAAAATAATAAAATACAAAATGACAAAAATCCAAACAAAAATCAAATATAAAAAATATTTGAGAGAAATTAGATTTTGATCTAAATTTATCATGACTACAATCATTCATCACAAATCAATCAACCTTATTTTGGTTATGAACAATTAAGACCATTATCTTCTTTTTCTCAAACACAAAAACATTTTAACCAATTTCGAACTAGGTGGACTTTGATCCCTAACCGGATACGTAAGCCTTAGGCTTTGCTTGAGTCAAGTCCAATCCTGTAAATATTTGTGTTTGTTTCCTTTTGTTTATTTTATTTTAATTTTGTCTTATCCATATTTTCGTGTGATTTTGCTTTATTTTGTTTATCTAATTTCTTATGATGATTAATCTTAAATTGTAAGGCCATTTAATTTTTGTATAATTATTTTAGGGTAATCGTCCTTTTAGATGTGTGATGTGGGGTGCCTAACACCTTCCTTGCGACTCAAATGACTCCCAAACTCATCTTTGGTTCAAGACCAATTTTTGCCTTATCCACCTTTTTTCATAATATTTTCATAATAATAGTTTTCCAAGTTTTTCTTAAAAATTCGATGGCGACTTCATTTTTGAAAGTCATAAATGACATTTCCTCCGGGATGTCAGGCGTGACACCTTCTCACCACACTTGAAGCGACTTGCCTTCTTCACCTTTGATTTAGATCTCGATCGCCCTTTGGGCTTTTGTGAGTCCCTCCCCTTGTCACCAGTCCCTCGCCCTCTACTCGATCCTCAAGAAGGTTCCTCTTCAATTCCTTTCACTTTAATGCACTGCTAATGTCATTCAATGAGATATTGTCCCTCCCATACAACATCAAATCCACAAAGGTCTCATATGACGGTAGGAACGAACATAACACAATAAAGTTCTGATCCTCGTCCTCAATCTTTACCTCTACATTCTTCAAATCCATAATTATCGAATTGAATTCATCCAGGTGAGACTTGATTGGCGTACCCTCACTCATCCTTACATTGTAAAGCCTCTTCTTTAGATATAGGCGGTTGGTCAGCGATTTCGCCGAGTATAGTTCCTTCAGCTTCTTCCACGCCTTCGCCACTGTTTCCTTATTGGCAATCTCCCGTAGAATGTTGTTTGTAACACTCATGAATAACGCACTCAATGCTTTCTTCCTCTGTTCCTCTGTCACTAAATCATCGATTTTTTCTTCTATTGCTTGCCATAAGTCCTGAAAGACCAAGGATGATTGCATTCTTATCTTCCAAAGACTAAAGTTTCCTCCATCAAACTTCTCAACCTCATACTTTGTTGTCGATGCCATCAAACCCACTCTCTAAACTATCCTTACTGGTAACCTGAATTTGATAACAAACTCCCTGAACCAATCTCTGATTCCACTTGTTAGGATTTAAGAGATCTCCCAACAACCGTTCAAAGATAAAACAAAGTAAAGAGAAACGCGAAATAAAGAGAAGAAGAGATGAACACAGATTAATTTTGAGATAAAAATGTGATTAATTTAAAATTTAATTTTGCACGTAATATAAAATATCAATTATTGTTTTCACATACATGATGTTCAATGTCATAAATGTTTATTTAAAAATTTCAAGAAGTGACATGTGTACCTAAAAGGTGAGGTCAAATGGTCTTTATTTATTGAAAATTAACAAATATTTGAAAAAATATATAATTTAGGCTAAAATGTAATTTTGGCCTCTTAACTTTGGGACATATTACAATCTAACTCTATCTTTTTTTTTTCTACGATTTTGACAATATATATTTTCAAAGAATTTCACTCCTTATAATTAGTCTCAAAGTAAATGTGGTCATATTGCTCTCGCTTTAAGTCCAATTGTAAGGAGTTCGAAGTCGCAAGTTATTATTCTTGATGAGTCCTTTCTTTATCCTGTTGGGACCCTCAACAAACAAGGTCAAATTAGGCTTCGAAAGTGGACTGCTCCTTTTATAGTCAAATGAGTGAAGTTGGTCATATCTCTCTCGTTTCAGATCCGATTGGAGCGAGTTCAAGGTACGAGTTACTTTTGATGAGTCTCTTTTTTGCTTAGTTAGAATCGTCAACAAATGAGGTTAAATCGGGCTCGAGAGTGATTTTTCATAAATTTTCACTTTTTGATTCCAGAACCACTTTCGGACTTGATTTCCTGACAGTTCCAACTGGATAGAAAAGGACTTGCCAAGAGTAACACATAGCTCCAAACTTGTCGCAATCGGAGTTGAAATGAGAGAGATATGACCAATCTTTCTTGTTTGACTATGAAATGAGCTGCTCACTTTAGAGCCCAATTCAATCTTGTTTGTTGACGACCTCAACTGAACAAAAAAAAAGACTCTTCAATAATAACTCGTGACTCCAATCTCAAACTTAAAACAAGAAAGATATAGCTTCATTCAGTTATTGGGATTAAGGAGTGGAACTTTTTGAATAAATTAAATATATGACTAAAATCGCAAGAAAAAAAAAGATAAAGGACAAAATCGCAACTTACCATAAAAATAAGAGATTAAATTTATTTTGTCCTATAAGTTAAAAATCAAGTTTTGAGAGCAGTGAGTCAGTACGTAAACTTGAGTAACAGACGCTATACTAGAAAATCATACCGATTAATTAGGTGTTTTTAAAAGTTTATTTTTGACAAAGATTTTATAATTTATTACTTTTTAGTTGTAAATTCATTTTCAGGTCTGATTTAATTTCATTTGTTGTTGATCTTAACTAGATAGAAAAAAGGACTCATTAAGAATAATTCACTGCTTTGAACTTGACGCTTTTCAACTTAAAATGAGAGATTTATAACTACTAACTTGTTTAATCGTGAAATAAATAACCTACTTTTCATACTTATTTAATCTTGTTTGTTGATGTTTTCAACTAGAGAGAGAGGTACTCGTTAAAAGTAACTTATAGTTTTGGACTCGTTACATTTGAACTTGAAACGAGAGAGATATGACTATATCCGTTAGTTTGGAACCAAAGTAAACCACTATAAAAATATATGGGACTAATTTGAATATTCGAAAAATAAAGGACCAAAATGAACTTTGAAGCAAATATATAGAACCAATTTAAGCATATGACTTTTTTAAAATATATTTTTTAAAATTATTTTATATATTTTTTTGTTTATTATTATTATTTGTGCATTACCCTTTCATATTATTTTTGTTTTAAAGCATACTTTTTTATCTGATGAATAAAATCAATTGTTATTTTATAAAAGTTTCTTAAAATAACATCATTACATAATAATAAAGTTACATAAATAATTGGGAAAAAAAAGTTACATAAATAAAAATATAAAAATTATAAGATGACTCATAATTTATTCAATTCACTATTGTTGTTACTCCCTCCGGTTCTGAATATCTGGTGTTTTAGAAAATCATTTTTTTTCCAAAATATCTGATGTTTTATAAATTCAAGAGAGCATTAATTATTTTTTTACCATTCTATCCCTATTAAATATAGTAGAGTCATAAATGTATAAACATTTTCCAATTAATTTAATAGGGATAGTTTAGTCATTTTACTTCATTTTTCTCTTCATTCTATGTTGGCTAATCATTTCCTTAATCTGTGTGTAGAAACCTTAAACACTAGATATATAGAACCGGAGGGAGTATTTTTTATCATACAATTTTTTTTTTACAATTCTTAACTTTTTAAAAGAAGTATTATTCTACAAGCATCAAGTATGTTTGTTTAGCTTGTGAACCAACATAAATAATTATGAACATAAGATTTTAAGATTATTTATAAATGAGTTAGTGAGAAGACAAGCCCAAAAGGTTTTGATTCTTATGTTTTAATTTTTATCGTCATTTCTTAGTGAGAAGACCAGCCCAAAGTTTATTGGAATTAATAATACATAAAAATATTTAAAATTATTTTTAACAAGAGTCTCTTCTATTTTTTCTAAAAAAGTACTAGTCAGTTGACATAAGAAGAACCAAGATTACCTTATACCTATATAATTAAAAGGGTAAATTATATTTTGGTATTTTGTAATTTGATCTATTTTATTTTATTACTTTTTGATACATCACTATTTGGGCGTACGCCTAAACGGCCCTCGCACCGGGCCTCTTCTCCCCTCCGCACCTTGCGAGGCGCCCTCGAGTCAGTCGGGCGCCCTAAACTCACTTAGGGGCGCTCATGATCCATCCTGGGTCATGGCGCCCGTCCCCCAAATGACACGTGGCCATCCACGATCACCCTGCTCCGCAATCCACGCTACGGGAGATCGTGGGCTGCGAACCAGTGGACCCACGATCTCCAGTCTCTAGGCGCCCGCCTAGAAACACAACGCGCAATCACCCATGATTGCCTTGTTCCGCAAATCTCGGCCTCCACCATCTTCGCTGGTGGAGATCGTGTCCAGAACGTGGTCCGCCCCGCACGCTGACCACCTCTCTCCTCCCTGCTCTATAAATAGAGCCCATTTCACCAGTTCAAGGTTAGCTACTTCTTACACTCTCAAACTCTCTTACTCTCTGATTACTCTCTCACTAACTTGAGCGTCGGAGTACACTTCGCAGGGCCCCCCTGTGAAGCTTTTGCAGGTCTTTGCTCAAGTCTTGGCTCTTGCAGCCCTCTCCGGTGAACTAGGTAAGTGCCAGTCATTTTCCAGTTTATCACTTTTTATTTAAAATATGACATTTTGTACCCTGAGGTCTCTATTATTATCCTTTTTTAAACAATTTTTCTATTAGTTTTGGACAGAATTTCGCATGTGATCTGCACGTGCACTTAGTAAAACTCAATTTTGTCTAACATTTTGCCACAACTATTACAAACGCTTACTAAATCAAAATCAAGATGTCATTATTTGTCATACACTTTTATTAATTGGAATCATAAACAAGCATCCAAAGATGCATATGATCATGCGTTTGATCTTTGTTGTGACAAAATGTTGGACAAAATTGAATTTTAGTGAGCCCACGCGTAGATCATATGCCAAATTCCATCGAAAACTAACGAAAAATTGTTAAGGGTAGCAAAATGGTAACAATGGAGACTATGGTACCGAAGTGTCACGTTTTAACTCACAAGGTACTAAAGTGGAATTGAGTCAAACCACATGGTACCTAAGTGTCACGTTTTAACTCACAAGGTACCAAAGTGGAATTGAGTCAAACCACAAGGTACCAAAGTATAAATTACCCTAATTAAAAACACAACCATGAGTCTGAATATAACATGAAAATCGAAGATAAAAGTACTTTTTGTATACCTAAAGTATGAAGTAAGTTTTAATTGAAATACTAAAGCATGAAATTAGTGTCAATTGTACCTCAAAAATTTGTTTGGATAAATTATATCTTTAATCTTTTATCTTTTGTGTTAGACTTAATCTTTTTTTTTGTCAATTATATCTCTAATTTTTTTTAGTGTTAAATTATATCTCTAATTTGATAATACAATTGATTCAAATGTGAAACATTGAGGGTATAATTAATCAAAAATTTTTTTTCAAGTTACGACTGAAATTGACCGCATACTTTAAAGTATAATTGACCTAAAAAACTTTTAGAGACACAATTGAAATTGACTCCATATTTTTTTTTGGGTAATGTAAAAAAAAATATTTCTTGACATTTTAGAGATACCAAAAACACTTTTTGCTAAGTAATTTCTTGATCAGTAAACCAAACGGACGGAGAACTAAACTATAAAAGGAAGTAAAAGACAACACACTCTAGAGAGAGAAAAAGAGGGTTTTATTTTTTTAGAGAGAGAGAAAGAGAGAGAAAGAGACAGATCCAAAATTCCAATTTCAATTTTTATCCGAAAAACAAAAGAATTCGATAATTTCAATTCGGTTTTTGATCGGAACGCGGATCGGAGTCGCCGCCGCCGGCGATCCATGGAGGGCGTTGGGGCCCGACTCGGCCGGTCCTCGACTCGGTACGGACCGGCCACAGTGTTCACTGGACCGGTCAGGAAGTGGAAGAAGAAATGGGTCCACGTATCGTCGTCTTCTTCTTCTTCTTCTGCTGCTACCTCTAATACTAACAATAACAATCACTCTCACCCTCAAAACGGTACTTCTAACGGTAATAACGGTTCCCATCTAGTGCTTTACAAATGGACCCCTATTACCCAAAGCCAGAATCACAACAACAACAACAACGGCAACGTCAATACCAACGGCAATAATGGGGACAATAGTGCCGGAAAGGAGGATACGGCTCCAGAAGAGCCACCACGAAGGAAATTCAAATATATTCCGGTATTTCAATGTTTCTGTGATCTCCTTTTGTGTTTTGTGTTTCATGTTTCTTGTTTTATTTTTGTTTAATTTAGTTATTTTATTGTGGGTGTTGATACATTGGCTTGATTTTTCGTGGGTTTTCGATTTTGTGGGGGTAGGTGTGATTTTGTTTAGTGTGGCTTTCTTCTGATTTTGTGTTTTCAAGAGTGTGATTTGGGGTTATATTATGGATGAATTGAGAGAAGGTAGACAAGATTTGGTAAGTAGAAATCCGGGAAGGCAATAGAAAGAAAAGGCATATCTTTCAGGGAGTGGTTGAACTGTTTGTTTGGTTTAGGTGGATTTGGCGACTTTAGAGAAAAGGCACTACCGCACTAGTATGAACAGTGAGGATATTTGATACACTTAGGAAGAAGAAGATAAAATGGCAAGATAAGAGATGAAGTTTATGGAAGATGCAGTATCAAATCCCTAAAGAATTGGGAAATATACATGGTAGAGGCACCTGTTCGAGTCGGCGCATTACTCCAAAGTCCTAAGACTTGTACAAAATATCCTTAACTTCCAAAATGATACAGCATAAGGAATATAAAAGGAAACTATTAGGTCAATGGCAAAATGGTAAATGTACTACACGAAGATATTTTTCCAATGGGTTAAAGGACCCATTCTTCACTTGCTTCAAGCCCAACATGAATCTTCAAGTGGCCACCCCAGTGTAGTAAAGGCAGTGTTGAATTGAATCCATCTCATGGCCTTGATCGTATCAATATTGGTAGGCTTGCTGAGTTAGGTGTAAATGATCTGCGGATAAGTTGTTTAATTCGCTGTAGGCTTCATTGGTGTAAGCTCAAGGCACTTGAAGGGGTCTCGGGGTTACTAATTTATTGATTAGAAATTCATATAAAATTGAGCTTTTGAATTTGAAAGTTTGATCCCTTTGGTTTTAAGTTTTGGGAATAACATAACGAGGTGATAGGATAGGATAGTTCATGGGAGTGTACCATAAGTACACCTTATGTTATGGCTCGTTTGATTACTTAACCCGAGCAGTAAGGTTACTTTGAGATTACTTTCATGTTCTATTTGCATGAAACTGATCCAGAGGTTTTGCAGATGAGTAGATGACTACCCAAAATTTATCAAGATTAGAGAATCTATGAAATGCATTTGTGTACGGGACCTTCCAAAATTTGCCAAATATGTTATCATCGGAAGGCACTGTCATTTGTGGGGTTTTTATTCCCCGGAATTTGATGCCATAAAAGATGCTAAAACACATGCATTAATAATTTTGGTTTCACATTTCTGTCCATTCTCTTAATTCCGTTTTCTCAAATTTGTCAAATTGGATGGTGACATACATTTTGGTTGTTGGTGGCCTACCTAATTGCAATTAAAAAGTAATTCACAGAAGTTGAAGCTTGGACATCTGCAAGGCCAGCATACTCACAGATTGTTGTGACTTCTTTTGCATAGCTTGTGTTTCGTAAGGTTAATTTTTAAGTTGTTAATACTTGAACCTCTGTAGGGCTTAGCTTATGCTGTATGCTGTATGCTGACCAATTGTGTTATATTCTGCATAGCGTGTTTTATGGAAGACAGTTTACTGCTTCTTATTTCTTAAATGGGTTGCATTATTGTTTATGTTCTGACTTGCTCATCATATCTTCTAGGAAGCAGAGTGGCTGTGATACTTGCATCTCTGCTTCTTAGGATCAGTTGTTCTTTGATTACCGAAAAAATTGAGGAAAGATAAGGAATGATTGAAAACGCAAGGATTCTTTACTTTTTATGATTCTGTTATATAATATTGAATAAAATACAATTCTCTTTCAAAATAAATGAATGTCAGAAGAAATTACTGTGTTATTGGGAAATCATAGAAGTTATATGGTATGAATTGGCTGCTTTATTTTCTCATTGTTTACAATTTATTCTCAGGAAGACTCATTTGCTGTCATGTCCCCTATTTCTCAATTAGGTTGCATTTTTGAATCTTGTCATTGTGAGTTTGTAGGAGAGAGAGAGAGAGAGAGGATTTTCTTAAGTGAGTGATCATTGATCAAGTAAGTACATGATATTTCATATGCACAATAGTCGCATATTTACTTCTCTGGATCATTTTTTTCCTTGACTAGTTATGGGCAAAAATAAGATTAAAAGCGTGAGGATTATTGACTTTTTAAAATTGTTATTCTTTTGATGTTGAGGAAATGCAGGTTTACCTTCTTGCTGTGAGTGTAAGTGTATGGAAATATAGCAAGTGTCATGTAAAGTGTTGAGTGGTGACAAAATATTGGAAAAATGTACATTTGGTATAGTCATGCTCTAATGTTGTATTGATGCAGGTTGCCTTACTAGAGGAGCAGAATAACGAGTCTGCAGAAAATGAGGGTGCTGAGAAGGTTGAAGATGAAGCTAAACCAATTGATATTGACCCAAGTGTAGCAGAATCAACTCATAAGGGTGAGACTTTGGATGATAAACCCGACATAAATGATGTCCCGGTGGAAGAAAGTCAGGTGAACCTCCTTGTTTCTTCGATCATTTTGTATTTCTTTTCATATTCTTCTGAGTCATCACAGGAAGTATTGTCCGGATAGTAACAACCACAGCTGATAGCCATATAGGACTATATAAACTGACAAAAGAACGCACTTTCCACAATTATTTCGTTAAACAAGATAATGATGATTTTACTCTCTTTCTCGACATTCAATGTTATATTATTATGTAACTGAGATTTATAATACGAAATTCACATGGCCAAAATCTATCCTGTCTACTACAAGTTCAATATCAAATTCTAGAGCATTTCTGAGCTCTTTAATCTCTAAATTTTTTCATTTGTACATCTAATATTGAAATAGGTTTTTCTTCCAGTCTCTGGAGAAAAACCAGGGGGTACGCCAGGATTTGAATGAAAGCACATTGGATTTAAGTTTGGGCTTGACATCCCATGATGATGAACGTGATTCTGATGCAAAACATAATCACACGAGAGATGGCCAGTGACACGGGGCAAACTCGAGTAGCACCGGCACACAAATGAGTGTTTGGGAACTGAGAAATTCTCTGGAAAATGGGAGAGTATAAAAGTGGCAATGCAGTGTAAACATGTGTCTAACAAGATGGAAAGTTTCCCCTTGGCTTTTTCTGCTCACCCAGTTGTAAGTTGTATTGTAGGAACAGATACATTTTCTCTGATCATTGGACGTCTATTTTTTTGCCCAGATTTTTACTAAGATAGGACATTATGGAGTTACATTATAGACTTTATGAATTTAGGATGATTTTTTTTTTTAATTCAAATAGCATTATTGATGATACAGTGATATTGTAACTGCCTTGATATTAGCGGATCTCTTTCTCTATTTTTTCTTCTTTTAAAGTTTGCATAGTTTTTTTTTTTTTTTTTTAAAAAGGAATTCTGCATAGTATTAACTAGTAAAGATTAAGTTCTCTCATCTTAGGTTTCTTACTTTCTTTTTGCTATTAACATGTTATGATCAAGGTTCTTTTTAAGTTTGGTCAGTTTTTCTGTTGAGAAATTGTAATACTGCAACTTTCGGATGAGCCAAGCATAGTTGTAATCATTTATATTCTTGTTATTAAATTTCTTAATGGCGATAAAAATGTATAAAACAAGTTAACCACGGGATACTCATAATTTTTCTAATTGTTCTAATATTAAAAAACTTGTTAAAAAAGAAAGTATAAAAGCCATTAATATTCCATTTTGATCATTATACTCTAATTGAGTTTCTATGAATTTGTTTTTCTTTTTTTTTTTCGTAGAAAATTTGTTTTTCTTTTATCTTATGCTAATTTCTGTATCTTCCTTATGTATTGTGGTGGGAAATGAAGAGGAAAATTCCAACATTGTACTTTTGTAAGGTATCTCACTTCTCATTCTCATAAGAGGATTTTCCCAATTTGGTGTTTAGTGTCTTCAATTCATCTTTAGAACTGTTGGGTACATAAAAAAAAAAAATCTACATTGTCTAGGATACAGTAGCATTGATATTTGATATTAATAAAAAGAAATTTACAAAAAGAAAACAATTTATATGTTCAAATAAAACTATTATTACTAGTTTGAAAGTTGGGGATGTATAACTTTTTTTTAAATTACGCACGTTCATCTAGAATACAAATAACAAGTATGGCGAGTGTGCAAAACTCATCTATTAAAAACCAGATTGTTCATTGAACTAAATAGATCATGATTTATAATGATTAGTATAATTTATATTAATTTTTAATTAAGCTCTTATCATTTAGCTTAGACTCAATTACAAAAATTATTAAAAATTAATGTAAAATAAGGACAAATAAATTTATTGAGTAAACTAACAGTTTAGTTCCTGAAAGATTATCGAGCTGACAACTCAGTCCCTAAAACATTAAAATGTACAATTTAGTCCATGAAAGATCAACATGATATACTAATTAATCATTTTCATGGATTAAATAGTATATCGCTCTAATCTTTCAAGGACTGAAAAATATACCGTTTTGATTTATCAATGACTAAATTGTGCGTTTCAATCTTTCAGAGATTGAGTTGTCAGCTCGATGATTTTTAAGGGACCAAATTGTTTGTTTACTCTAAATTTATTTGTCCTATGATTTTCTTTGTTCTAGGCTTCTAGCCACTGCAGTGTACCAGCTACGTGGGAATTCAGTTGCCCAACAATCACTTTATTTTGGATTCAAATAGAATGGGGGCAATTAACACAAAATGAGAATGACATAAAAGTAAGAGCAGCCTTCGTGTACCAAGAATTCCAAAATAAACTACAATGCAATAACCAAAAATTACAAACAGGCCAAATGGGGTAAAGAGGCTTCTAGACCCCATTTGACAACAAGAACTTCAAATTCTACAAGATTTTCGTCATCATTCTTTAGCAACAGTTGCCTCTTTCTCAGAGAAATAGTCATGCCTGGAAAGTGGTGCAAGTTAATAATTGAATCACAAAAGATGCAGGTTTAATGCCCACAACAATAATGCAATGAAAGTTTAAAGATATCAAGAAGTATGACACAGCCAAAATGCACCAAAATTTCAATTGAAATTACTCACGACAGAGAAAATTTCATTTGACCTTGTATTTTGTATTTCAATCCTCTCAAAAGCACCCTTTTTTTTTCCGAGTAATCAAACTAGGACCTTTTTTTTTCCTTGTTTTGGACAAATCAAGAACAACATATTTGCTCAAGATAGAATATTTTTCATTACCTAATAACAAAGCCAAATAAAGAAATTTTCATGTCACTTACTGCAATTTTCGAGAGAGTTGGTATATTCCTGTTGCTGCCATTGCAACGTTCACACTAAACAAGTTCCAGTTTTTCTGCAACATTAAAAAGAAAACAATGAATATATCTTCATCAAACAGAATTCCCTTGTACACAGATACATGAAAGATCATATTCTCAATGACACACAGAAAGGGACATATGAATGATACTCTATTCCCCTGTTTTATCAGGAAGGATCAGCAACTAAAAGTTCACCAAGAAACTGGATGGGTTCTTCATTCCATTCTTCCATGTGGCAAATGTTTCCAGCTACCTTTATGATAATTTTGGAGTGTTCAATCCCTTTCTCCTTTTCTTTCTAGGAGAGGGAGAGGGAAAGGGATTGAACACTCCAAAATTATCACAAAATTGAACCCTCATGCATACCCTCTCTTTTTTTATCACAAAATCATCCTCCAAAACAAAAAATTTCAAGTCCCCATATTCATGTTCTAACGACCCACCCCAGTTGATATTTCTAGGCAAGTACTTCCATTACTACCCCATCATCACTGCCAATGGAAAATATTTTTCCTTTCCCTTCAATAAAATCTAGCAAATCAAAGGAGCTCTTCAAGATTAGAATTATCAAAGGTTCTCTGCAAGTCAAATTTATTTATCAAACATTTGCAAAGTAAGAAACGAGAATAATGTGAGCGCAACCCAAAATTCTGCACATGCAAAGAAAGTAACAACTAACAACCAAGATGTTAACAATCTTCTAGCAAAGAGGATCCATTATTATCTTTATTTGCCACAAATACATCATTGTTTGGAAAAGAGGCAAGGTCTGTTAAGAAAAATTAAACTTACAGGAGTTATTACAGTGCTGTAACGTGACCAGATTATTCCAGTAGCTGTCACCGCTGGGTAGAAGATAATTGGAGTCAGCATCGCACAGGTATTATTAAATGTTAAAATCCAATGCAGGGATCAGATATGCTATACTCATCCACTTCTGACATGCAGAAATGTAATTGTGTAATATGATGAGCTGGAGAAATAGAGATGATATAAGACAGTAAATGCAATGCCTACCTATCTGCTGGGGATAGGAGAGTTTCTCAGGTGGTTTTGAGAAATCGGCAATATTGGCAATGCTGATACCCCACTTAAATGTAGGTGCCCAAAAGTGAACTGCATAGATGAGTGGTTAACTTATGCATTAGTGTGTTGAAACTTGACAATGATACTGTTAACTGTTGAAAGCAACATTGGTGATTGGAGATTTCAACTACCAACAAGATATGACAATGTGATGGTAATTAGGGGAAAGATTAATTCCTTTCTCCAGTCAACAAAATTCATCAGGACTGTTGGTGATGGTGAATAACATTTAACATCTAGAACTACACAAGCAAGCCCTCAAATTATATCAAGAATTCTATAATTGAAAAGTTACAAAGAAAATGGCGCCTCTTCTTTCAAATGGCTTATCTGTGTTCCAATTGCTACATTTCATGCAAAAAAGTTCACTTTTGTATTTTTATTTTCCTTACCTCTTTTATAGAAGAAATTCAATTTTCCATATCTTAAAAAGTTGAAACCAACTTCAAGCCCCAACAAATTGTTCAAATGATATTTTGCCTACTAGTAAATGGCCCACTCCTAGTGATTTCTCATAAAAACCTACAAAGATTAAACTAAAAGAGCACATTGACTTGATCAAAGTTCATAGCCCAAACATATCTATCATACTCTCTTTCTGCTCAAGCCACGAAAATTATGTGAAATCACTTATGATAGTAAGGGTGTTGGTTGGAATTTCATTCTGCAGTAACATTGAACATTCTTGGGATTTGATTTGCAAACCTCTCAGCAAGTTTGAACTGAGGCATCTTATTGGCAAGGTGACAAGGATAGCTATACAACCACTAACAATTTGTGATAGCACTCTCATTTCTTGAGATTCAAAATAGAAATTCTTGATCTCAATCACCCACAAGTTTGTTTCTGATGATAAGCAAGAAGAGGAAGACTAATGTGATAAATTACATAGGAGACTAGAGTCCTTGATGATTAAAAATTCCAGTGATCTTGAATCTTCATCAAACTAAATTGAATATATTGTCAAACCTAAATCAAATAGGAAAGCCACTTTACCACCTTTCAAGGTCAACAATTGGAGCACCACAATCCTAGTTTGCTACACTTTAAGCCACTAAGAATAGTTGGTTGATCAACGAATATTTAGTATCATATTCATAACACTAGATTCTAGCTTCAGATAATAAAATCCCTATATATACCTCTTAAATAACTTCTCCCACAACTCCATGCTATTATAATAATTTCCTTCCATTGTTCTTCATTTTTGCTAACTACTAGGTTTTTGGTCTAATGAATTCCCATCACAGGCCAAACTGAAAATTTAGTTTTCAAAAAGAGACATATCTGCTAAGAAGCATACCACCCAGAGGGTACACTTTATAATGCAGAGTTAAAGATATTACCATATTACAGAAAACATAATAATCATAAGATAACAAACCAAACTTTCCGTGACCATTCAAAGCCCCCAAAATGAAGCTGCAGTACTTTCAGAGTTTGCATCATGATCAAATCAATCTGGCTTTTGTAAATGAAAGAACACGGATAAAAAGGAAATTAATTCTTCAATTGATTTGACAGACAAGGTGGGCAACAAATATGGAGAAATAATTGTATCTTACAATCAATGGTACCCTTTTGGAGATTATTAAGAAAAGAAAGATAAAAAAGAAAAACTACATCTAAACCAGTCGTATTCCCACAAAAACGAATCCCATAAAAATAAGTCGGTGAGATTAAAAATTCTGAAGCGTGAAATCGAAGAGAAAAGTAAGGATTGAAAAGGGTGGAAGAAAACTCACTGGTTTTGGGGCCAGCAGGGTGATTCCAAAGAGCTTGTAGCTTCGATGCCGCCATGAATTCTCTCTCTTTCGCAGATTCGACTCTGATTTTTCGGTCTTCCAAACACCAAAATGGTTTAAGAAAGAAAAAAAAGTAGGTGTGCACTCGAAAACTAGGACCAATCAAATCACTCCACGTGTCTTCTTCAAGTCAAAACTTCCCTCATTAAAGTTGACCGTGCAGTGAGGGGCAAATCGGTAAAAATCTGAATTCCGAGTAAGATTGAATTTCTTATGTATTTTTTGTGAAATGGTTTTTTTTGGCCAAATATTTTTTTAAAAAAGAGAAAGAAGAGAAGCTATGAAGCATGGACACTGACACGGACACGGGACACGACACGGACACGGACACAGTGACACGTCAAACTTTCAAAATTACGCGACACGACACGACATATATTTATATATATAAATAATTAAATATTCATAATTTTTAATGAAAAAATTATAAATTACAATTTTTATTCATAATATATGTCATATCTATTATTATTTTCTCTTGTCTATCATGTTAAAGTTACAAAAAATTAATTTATATTCTAAAATTTATGGATATGTGTCGTGTCGGTGTCATACGAGTGTCGGACACTGACACGTGTCTGACACTGACACGTGTCTGACACGGCGACACGCCTTCAAAATGAAGTGTCCATGCTTCCTAGAAGAGAAGAGAGAGAGTATAGGTCTCTCATCAACTAGTAAATAAATATATAAGAGTTACACTTTTTTTTATTTTTTTTCTTTTTCTTTTCTCTCTTCAACTGTATAAGAGTCAAGAAATTAGAGAAAAAAAATGTAGATGATTCATTTCCCTTTTTATTCTTACAAAACTTGGACACTGTCATAAACAAGACATTCGATATATATGAATATATGATACATTAAATTCTTAAAATTACATGATATGATACGATATATATTTATATATATATAATTAAATATTCATAAATTTTAATTAAGACTTTAAAATTAACAATATTTATTCATAATATATGTCATATGTGTTATTATTTTTTAGTATTTATCATATTAAAGTCACAAAAAAGTTGATTTTATATCTTGAAACTTATAAAAGTGTGTCACATAAGTGTCCAATACAGTAATGTACCCTTAAAATAAACTATCAATACATTTATTCTGTAATTACTTTTATTAATGTATTACATGGTAAAAAAAAAATATTACAAAGTAAATTGACAAATGAAACATCAAAATATGTAATTTAATTTTGGTCAAAGGGTCACTTTCGTCTTAAATGTATACCATAATATTCATTTTGGTTCATCATATTTTAAAATGTTCAAATTGGTCCTAAATGTTGGCAGAATATTTCATTTTGGTCTTAAATATTGGTAAAATGTTTCATTTTATCTCAAATTATTGAATTCGGTCATTTTTTTTTCTCTTCTCTCATTTCAAATTCAAAGGACTTGTTAAGAGGAATTCGTAGCTCTGAATTCATCGCATTCGAATTTGAAACAAGAGATGTATCATCAACTTTGCTTGTTTGACCATGAAATGAGCGGTCTACTTTTAGGATTGATTTGATCTCGTTTCCTTACGACACTAATTAGATAGAGAAAGTACTATTTGAGAACAATAGATAACTTTAAACTCGTCATGTTTGAACTTGAAACAAGTCATATTCAATAATTTGGGACCAAAATGAAACATTTTGCCACCATTTAGGATCAATTTAAACATTTTAAAACATAATAATGGACTAAAATGAACGTTAGGACATACATTTAGGACCAAAATGACCCTTTAACCTTTAATTTTTGAAAATTTTATTTATTATATTTTTTAGTCTTTTTAATGAACTAAATAGCATAGTTTAAAAAACCGAATTAGATTAGTTAGTAATCCAATTTGAAATAGCCAAAAAAAACTACCTCTACGAACAATTGTCCAAAAATCAGTCCAACGCAAGAACCGGCAAAATCGGCAGTTTAGGAATTGAATCGGACCAATAAATTTTTTTTTAGTTCAAAAATACTATTGTAAGCAGTGTTGTCATAACCGAACCGGACAAAGACTCGGACAAGTGTTCAGTTCACGGTCGGATCGGTTGAATCGGTCGGACCGGATGTTTGGACCGGATGACGCAATAAATAATTATTTTTAATATATTAAATATAAACCTCTATATATTTTTTTTTGGGTCTAAGAGATGCATTAAATCTATTAATTTATTAGATAAGTAAAACAATTGGTAAGAGAAA
>QANZ01056134.1:1679-14043 GCA_003254925.1 Chamaecrista fasciculata | reverse complement strand
TTCTACTTCCCTGCAAAATTATTACAATTTTAAACTTAAAACTTTAAAAAAAAAATCATTCCACTACCTACAATAACCAAAGTAATATATACTTGTATGAATGAATTACAATGAGTATAATTACTTGCATAAATGAAATCTGTCAGTTTTGCTCTTCACCAAATCTCTCAAACTTACATTAAACTTACTTTCTCGGTTCCACAATCATAAATTTGAAGCATATAGGCCCATTACTTTTTGTTTCAATAATTATATACATTAGGTGGGTGTTGAGTTTTGACCTCTTTATTGGTCCATCAGACAAATATCATTAAAGAACAAAAGATGAATGATTTTGTGAGGAACACAGTAATATAGTAATATATTATTGATCTTTTTATTGAATCATTTTGCTAGGCATATCTAGTAATATACTGCTAATTTTTAGACAAAATCTTTATGCATGAACTGTCATTGATGCCGATAGATATAGTTATCAAATATCTATGATAAAAATCAAAACAGATAATTTGGTAGAAAGTAGAAAATGCTTATATAGTTATCAAATATCTATGAAAAATCAAAACTAGAATGCGTAGTCCCCACACCTACACATATACATAATATATTAATAATGTGCACTATTACATTTATGGCCTCATTAAAAAAAGGAGAAAATTCCTTGCTTTATTTTCACTCCAGTGGGAACTGTTGAAGAGAAAAGTATTTAATAGAGTTGAGGTACAAAACAAAAATTATGTCATTGATTTTGTGAGGAACACAGAGCGGAATGCTACAAAACTTGATGAATGATAGAGATGCTGAGCTAGAATGAATCAAGGGCTTGAAAGGAAAGAGAAATTACCTACTCATAATTGAGGCTGGACAAGAAAGAATCATAAATTTATGGAGAAAATAAGGAAATTATAAGCTTGATGAAGCCTTACCTGCAACCAACCAGGGACTGTGGAAGCTACAATGGAGACATAGATGAATGAGGGTAAAATGGCGGCAATGTTAAAGAAAATACAGGGACCCAAAAAGAAAGGGCGGCAAAAGAAATAAAACATGAAGAGGCTGAACATGTTAAAAATTCCACTGCAAATGCAAAGAAAAAAGTGGATGACAGGTGGCATAACTTCAACACTTGGATGTCATTAATGGTTGAGATCTTGCAAATGGTAGAGACAGCACCAAAAAGCACGGTAGAGGATCCAGTGCCCACTGTGAGGAAGTGTCCGTCTTTTCGATCTTCACTGCTTCTGCAACAATGGAAGCCATTTTGCCATTTGTGCTTCTCTATTTTGGCAGATTTTGAAGGAGAACAAGAATTGTGTTTTGTTTACTAAACCATGAAAAATAAGATTATAAAATTTAGTTCCTAAAAAATATCATTATAATCAATTTGGTCCTTTTAATAACAAATATTATTTTTTATGTCAATTATTAAAATGCAATATCAACAAAATATAAAATTAAACTATTATTTGTTATTATATTTTAGTTAATATTTCTGACAAAAAGATCAAATTAATTTTAATACATCTTCTGGGGACTAAATCTTATAATTCTATCTTTCAGGGATTAAATTAAAATTTAGAAGTATTGTTTGATACTTTAATTAAATATATACATGTATTTTTTTTAATTTGACCAATTCAACAATTGACCCAATTGACCCAGCGGTTGAACCAATGACTCGGTGACCCGAGCCCTTGACCGGGTTAGTGACCGATCCGGTACTAAAACATTGGTTAAAATGCACTTTTGCATAACACTTGTTTAAGTCTTAATTCAGTCTCAACTTTTTTTCTTGTTATACTTTTAGTTTCATATCTTTGGTTCAGATTACAAATTTGGTCTTGTATCACTTTTGTCTCCATATTTGTTTAGTTAAGTTGTAAAATTTGGTCTCATATATTTGTAAAATATTTGATCGTCAATCCCACCTGACCCAAAGATACGAGACTAATTCTGCACCTGACCTAAAGATATAAGAGCCATTTTGCAACCTCACCAAAAAATATTAGATCAATTCTACAACATGACCAAATATATAGGACCAAAACTACAACACGGAACAAAACTTACAACTTAAGCAAGTGATATGAGCTAAAAAATGCAACAAAAAAATGTATTGAACCAAATTGAAATCTGAGAAAACATCAAGAACATTGAGGATAACTTTTCTAGTCATCAATTTGGGCCCGTGAGGTACGATGATCTAGATGGTATTGGTGAGGAGCAAGTGCGTGTACCCGCCAATCATAAATCATTTATAGAAATACTGACTGGTATGCAAAGTCTAAGAGGATGTGCCAATGTGGCGAACCGATGATGGGGGGGCAACAATCTACTAAAGACAGCACCAAGCAAAGATGCTCTTTCTTGGACGATCCTGATGATGATAACTCAAGCCTCATTGTGTCTATTGTGGAGCCTGAGAGACATCGTTTGGCGGAGTCTTTTGATAATATATTGATAACCAAACTCCTGAGAGTTGGATTTAAGTTTCTAGAAAAGAAACTTCATGATCTTTGGGGTTGTAAAGGTTCAATTAAGATTATGGATCTTGTTAACGACTACTACTTGGTTAAATTTAACTGTGAAGAAGATTATAATTTTGCACTATGTGAAGGACTATGGATTATTCTGATTCATTATCTGACTGTCAGAAAGTGGTATTACGAATTCAACCTGTTGAGTGATGTGATTATTTTTGTGACAGCTTGGGTGCGTTTCCCAGCCCTTCCTTTTGACTTGTTTGATGAAGAATTCCTAACTTATTTTGGTAATACCCTTGGTAAAACTATTAATGTGGACTCAACTACTTTGAAGAAATCAAGAGGTAAGTTTGCAAGGGTCTATGTTGATGTCGATATTACTAGGCCGCCCAAATCTAAATATAAGTTGGATGGAAAAACATAGAGGATTGAGTATGAAAGCATACATCTAATTTGTTTAGAGTGTGGTCATTGTGGGCATATGACTGATAGTTGCCCGTCCTCTAAAGCTCTTGAGGAAAATGTGGGTGTGCTGAGACTGGTATGGATGAAGAATGTCAGGAAGATAATTCAAATTTTGGGCCTTGGATGGTCGTAAAGAAAAACATAAGGCCTAGGAAACAAAAAGATCAACCTATGAAGAATGAGGGTAATTCTGGGAAGAAACAAAATGAGGAACATGGTGATGAAGATAATGGAAGTCCTTCTCGGTATCTTGCCCTTGCTGGGATTCTTAGTGATGAAGAGAATATGATGGAAGCCTATGAAGGGGAGAGGGATAACTCTTCTACACACAATGTGCAAGCTGACGATGGAAATAAAGAGCAGATGGTGGAAAGAAGCCCAAAAAATTCTGGTAGGAAGATTGGCGCTGCTAAGAAGTCTAATAAAAGTGTGGGTGATGCTAAACATGGGTTTAATTATGGGAGAGGGAGGTCTAACACTTACTCTTCTAGTCGGGGTCGTTCCTCCAATTATGGGGCCTTTGCTTCTCATGGGAGGGGGTCGGTTCATAGCTCCAGGCAAGACAAAGCTGGTAATTCTAAGCCTTCTGATGATATGGCTGAGGAAGATATTCTTGAGTCTATAGTTCCTTATTCTATTGCTAATAATGGGCAAAAAGATGTTGACATGGGGGATGTGTCGGATCAGAGTCGTGTGGGCCTTGCCTCTTAATTGTGTTTTTATGAAGTGCTTTGCTTGGAATTATCGTGGTGCTGGGAATCCTATGTTTTTCAGGACCCTCAGTCACTATACTACAACTTACAGGCCCTCTTGTATTGTTACTTTTGAAACTAAATGTGATGTGTCTCGTGCCAAGAATGTTTTTGAAAGGCTGGGGTTTGATAACTTTATTACTCAGGAGGGGTGGGTAGAGCGGGTGGCACTTGGTTTGCTTGGAAGCCAAATATCATCACTATTCACTCTCATATGTTACATCAAAATTTTATACATCTTCAGGTGGAATGTGATAACAAGAAGTAGTGGCTTACTGTTGTGTATGCTAATCCTCATAGAGAAATCAAAAATCGCATTTGGGATGATCTTACTGCCATTATGCTTGTCGCTCACGAACCGTGGACCCTCATTGGTGATTTTAATGAGATTGTGGATGAGTCGGAAAACTGGAGGTGCTCCTTTTGATCCAAGTTGTAGTCGGGTCTTTGCTAACTGGATTCATGAGTGTAATTTGATTGATGTGGTGGTTGATGGTCCTAAGTTCACTTGGGTAGGGCCGAAAATTGGAAACTACAACAGAGTTTTTGAGAGGCTTGACAGGCTTCTATGCAATCAATCTTGGAGGGTTGGGTTTGAAGAGACTACTGTTAGTGTCATCCCTAGGTGTTATTCGGATCATCATCATCTTCTACTGAGACTTGATGATAGGGGGCCTAAATTTGGTGAGAGGCCGTTCAGATTTGAAGGGGTTTTGTTTACACAGAAAGACTTCCTAGAGTTTGTGGAAAGAAATTGGGATGTAGATTCTGATTGGTGTTCTAATATAAATGCTTTTACTGAGAAATCGAATGAATGGAATAAGAATGTCTTTGGTCACATTGGGAAAAAGAAGAAGTTAGTTTTCAGGTTGCAAGGAATCCAACGGAATCCCTCTTATGTTAACAATCCTTTCCTCCAAAAGCTTGAAAGAGAGCTTCAAACTAATTTTGATTGTGTTCTTAAACAGGAGGAGATTTTGTGGCAACCAAAATCCAGAAGTGATTGGCTCCTAAATGGGGATAGGAATACAAGGTATTTCCATACGAGAACTATTGTTCGAAGAAGGAAAAACAAAGTCAAGATTATTAAAATCTCGAGGGGGAGTGGATTCATGATGTGGAGGTCATTAAAAGCATGATTGCAGATTATTAAGGAAGACAATCTAAACAGAACCAGTGTTAACACTCACAGGCAGTTTCACTCTTTCTCGATGGATAGACTTTCTTGGTTGAGTAGTCTTCCTTCCTTAGAGGAAATTAAACATGCTTTATTTTCTATGGGGGGATCCAAAGCGCCAGGGAATGATGGTTATCATGCTAGTTTCTTTCAAAAGAATTGGGGGGAGGGTCAAAGGAAGTATGATGGAAGTGGTTTTAAAAGCTTTAAAGGGGAGTTCAAGATTGATGACATTAACCACACTCTTATTGTCCTTGTGCCTAAAGTGGATAAGTCGGAGCTGATTTCTCAATTTAGGCCGATCTCTTTATGGAATATTATTTACAAATGCATTTCCAAAATTATTGTGAATCGGCTTAAGGAATTTTTACTAGGTTGGGTGTCTCCTCTTCAGGCAAGCTTTGTGCCAGGGAGGTGTATTCAGGATAATGTTATAATTGCTCAGGAAATGCTCCACAGTATGAGGAGGGTGAGTGGGAAGAAGGCCTATATGGCTATAAATATTGACCTTGAGAAGCCTATGATAGAGTTAGTTGGGGAGCTATTGAGAATATTCTTATGGCTCTTAATATCCCTTTTGACTTTAGAAAGCTTATCATGACTTGTGTTACATCTACTGTTGGAGATTGTGCCCTAGGTACCACATACTCTGCATTGTAGCCATGAAACCATCTTCCCCTAATACTCTCCAAATACTTCGAATTGTTCTTGGTCTCCATCAAGAACACCAAAAGAGGGTTTTTACTTTTTCCCTAACCTCTGAAGAGATTTGACCGTCAGAGGGACCCCCGACCCTCTACAGAACTCTAAGTTCTTACTCCCTCGTTGTTGCACTATGATGGTGTTGCTTTAGAGCTCTTATCGTCTATTTCACACACGTCACAGCCTCATCTCATTGTTCTCGTCTTGTCGTTTGCGTCTTCTCATTTCCATCGTTTTTGCCCTGTAAGTGAATTCTTGATTTTAATCTATGTGTTTTATTGATAAAATTAATAGTCATTCTTTAGGAAGATCAGTATACATGCCAATCAATGAAACTATGTTTCTTGGTAGTTATGTATCAAAGAAAAGCTAAAATAATACTTTATTCTCTCTTCTTTTCTTGTTTTGGTGGTACAACATAATCTTTGGAAAAAGAGAAATGAAGAGAATGATAGCCATAGGATTTGAGGGTTCAACCAACAAAATTGGTGTTGGGCTTGTGACCTTAGATGGTTCAATTCTTTCAAACCCTCGCCACACTTACATCACTCCTCCTGGTGAAGGATTCCTCCCTAGAGAGACTGCCCAACACCATCTCCAACACATTCTTCCGCTAGTCAAATCTGCTTTGAAAATAGCACAAATTACTCCAAATGAAATTGACTGCATATGTTATACCAAGGGTCCCGGCATGGCAGCACCATTATAGGTGGCTGCTATTGTTGTTCGTGTTCTTTCGCTGCTTTGGAAGAAGCCAATTGTTGTTGTAAATCATTGTGTTGCACATATTGAAATGGGGAGGGTGGTAACTGGTGCTGAGGATCCTGTTGTTCTGTATGTCAGTGGTGGGAACACTTAGGTCATTGCTTACAGTGAGGGACGTTACCAGATTTTTGGGGAGACGATTGATATTGCTGTAGGAAATTGCTTGGATCGGTGTGCTAGGTTCTTCACACTTTCCAATGATCCAAGTGATGGAGATTGTGCCCTAGGGCCAATCATTTTATGTATATGTTTTGATTGAACATATTATTTTGATTAATTTATAGATGATAAATTATGTTGTTATCATATTATTAGCATCTTTACTATGATAGCGTCCTTGATTAATTATGTGATAATTAATCTAAATTGTCCCTGGTCGATTATTCATGTGGGAATATGAATGAACTAAGACCAGCATGACTTCGGTGTATGGAGATACACGCATAAAGATGTTTCACGAGAGTCATGGTGCAATAAGTAAAGGGTTACAAGTTGCTGGACCGACCCGGAGAGTCCTACATGGGTTTAGTCATGAGCTAGTCTCTCCTGTACACCTGTCACAATGCCCTTAGACCTGAGGTCTTGATTATTCTGGCGTTGTAGATACTAAACTTTGGCCTAGTCCAACATTGCCCGAAGCAAGGTAGCCATACAGGCTAGGTACAGGTTTAGTTGTTTACTGTGCTGAGGAATGTGGTTGACCAAGATAGAATTTTGTCCCTCATTAAAGATGAGAGATATTTAACTGGCGCCCTCGATGAGTCTGTCCAAGGAATGTGTGGCCACACAGGGAAATGGGACTAACTCAAGGAATCGAGAAAGTCATGGTTTGGATTATGGATGACTTTCCCGTGCCTAATCCAAGACCAAAATATTGTGTGACAATAGGGATTAAGACATGTTGGTACTTAGGTTAAATCGGTTTTGTTAAAACGATAACTCACGTGTTTTGGGTAGTCATGATGGCTTGCTAGAGTCCGCTCTCGACTTGTGAGTCATAGAGATGACTTGCTGCCAACTTCACGTGAGGCTTGCGGGATCACACACGAGCAAGATCAAGATGCCGTAATGGGACACGAATTAGGGTTAATTCGTGAGTCACTTTGGTGACACAATTTAAGACATAGTTGATTGTCTTAGGACATGAAATCTTGTCTTAAATAATATCTACATTTATGATATTTAAATTTTTTAGACAAGTTTAAATATATTAATTGTTAAATAGTTAATTTGATTAATCTATTTACAATTAAATTCTTGTTTAAAATATTAGGGAATAATAAATTAAATAAGCTTCCTAAAAGTTAGGAGATTATTGATTTATTAAATTCTTTAATATTAGAGGACAAGGGAGTGAGGGTGGCGCCTCATAGGGTCTGAATTTAATTAATGGAAATGTTTTGTTAATTAAATCAAGATTTGAATTTGAATTCAAGATTTGCTTTTGTTTTCAAAATTCAAAGTTTGAATTAAAGATATTAGGGTAATATTTTAATTCAATATTGTTAGGGAATAAATTAGTTGGTATGACTTCCTAAGAGTTACGGTTGTTATTTTGATTTATTAAATTCCTTAAAAATCAAGATGAGGATGGCGCATATTTTAAACTTGGAGTGCAAGATTTGATCTTGCATTTTGAATTTAAAATATATATGTGCAAGTCGAATTTTTAGGGTTAATATATTAAAGTAATATTTTAATTATAAATTCAATTCCTCATGACTCATTCCAACCAATAGGATTTAAGCAATCAAGATTTGATTTCAAGATTTGATCTTGAGGTGTGGATTTCGAATTGCCTATTGAATTTTGAATTATAATATTAGTGTAATATTATAAATCAAGATTCCCTAAATTATATTAATTATGGAATTAATATATTCAAAATTTTAGGGATTCACTAATTAGATTAATGATTCCCAAATTTTAGGAATGAGAAAAATATAAATACACACACACTAGGCAAAGTCGCCTAGTTCAATTTTTGAGAGTCAAAAATTTCGCCTAACAATATTGAAGATCAAATTTTAGGGTTTTTGTGTGTTAGTCTTGCGCCACCCATTTTTGAGGATCAAGAATTGTTCTTGATCATTCAAGATCAGTAGATAGAGTTCCTGTATTCTCCTAGGAAGAAGAGAAGGAGGCTAGCACCTGGGCATCTGCCAAACTGCTCGTGTGGATCACCGGCAGAGGAAGAACACTCGCTGTGGACTTTTCAGATTCGCGGATTCAAAGCCACCGATTGAAATTTAGGTATACATCTTCCTATACTAGTATAAATATAGTTAGTGGATCCTGAAAGGGAATTATAGAGTTGGCAAAAATTTTAATTTACCGTTTCTTTCCGCTGCGCTGCTTCTATAATTTCCCAACAGTGGTATCAGAGCCACGCTATTCTTATGTTTATACTAGCTTCTGTGATATACATGAGATGTATGTTGGGTGTTTACAGTTTTCAATCGTATGGTTAAAGTTTTTGCGAAAATCCACCACATGTTTTTTGAACCTAATCTAAAGGATTGGTGCAAGTTTATGTATTTGATACATAGGAAAATCAATTGGTTTGATTTAAAAATTTTCTTCAATTTTTGGTCTTGGTCGAAACCCTATATATATATATTTTAATTAGAATTGTTTTAATTATAATATTGTAGGGTGGTTGAAATTTTTAAATTAAGAATTTATTAATTTTGGGCCAATAATTCGAATTCATGAATTTTAATTATTGGTGCAAGACTTAATTTTAAGAAGGCACGTTAAGTTACACAAACCCTAATTGAACATTATCAAGAAAATCATGTTTTTGATGTGTTGTTGTATGACTGTATATGTTTACGTGTATATGTGAATTGTTCATGTATGAGTATGGTGTAGGATATGGCTCTAGGATTTTTTTTGGTAAATACGGCCTGCGTGTCGTCTTCCTAAAATTCTCTATGTAATTTTATTTTATTTTACCTTAATGTAAATGAGGTTTTTCCAATGTAATTTTATTTTTCTTTTTAGAAAAGTTCTCTCATTGGCTTAAGGGAATTTAGGGTAGATGAGCCATATCCAAACACGGTCTTTATATGCATTTAGTATTTTGTATGAGATGCAATTTGCGCTAGATGTATGTGTAGGGGTGCGATTTTAACATGCAATGTTTATAATTTCACACATAATTACGCATTCGATACGAGAGTAGGATTTTGTATGAGATACAAAATTCGTGCATGTGTTTATATGTATATGATACATGGCGATAAACATTTGGCACACTCGTTTAATTTTAAAATTGGATTTAAAATTGAACTAAAAACTGAACCTTAAAATTGAACCCTTTTAAAATTTTAAGTTTTAATGCCATCAATAAAACACCCTGTTAAAATCTTGTTCATTGTAGAGCGGTGATAGCCTCCGCTACACGTATCTACTTTGACCTTGAGGAGACACGGGTGAATGGAAGATTCAACATAATGCCTTATTGAAATCTTGGTTTGTTGGATGCGGTGATCGCCTCCGCGACACGTGTTTAGTGGGCCTTGATGATATAGGGTTGGGCTTCGGCCTCGTTGTTTTGAGCCTGGTCATTCACAAGTTTTATTGTGTGACTTAATGGGGTTATCAAATCGGGTTTTGACCTCAAGGCATTAGATGGGATAAACAGGCCATAATAAGTATCATACGAGCGTATGATACAGTCCCATAAAGATCTAAGAGTCACATGAGATGTGATTGGTAAAGAGTTACCTACCTAAATAACCTAAGGTTGCATGATCGCCTCCGCGACGGTAAACTTTGGTGAAATATGGGTCTTAGCCACTAATAATCATTTTGCTGGGTTTTATAAAATGGTGGATATATATATTTGCTAATTAACTTTCATATCTTAATTGTAGAATCAAATGACAAACAATAGTTCAACGTTATCACTGCGATCTATCCTTGAGAAGGATAAGTTGTCTGGGACAAACTTCCTTGACTGGTTTCGGAATGTGAGAATTGTTCTCACCCAAGAAAGGAAGTTATATGTCCTGGAAAACCCTATCCTTGCGCAGCCTACCAACAACGCTCCAAGAGCTCAAAGAGATGCTTATGAGAAGCATATCAGTGACTCTGTGGACGTTGCTTGCCTGATGCTAGCCACAATGGTTCCCGAGTTGCAAAAGAACTTGGAAAACATGGGGGCTTTCGAGATGGTCACACATCTGAAGGAAATGTTCCAGCAACAGGCTAGGCAAGAGAGGTTTGAGATCACTAAGGCTCTACACTCTTGCAAGATGGCTGAAGGTGCATTGGTTAGTACCCATGTCTTGAAGATGAAGGAGTACATAGATCACCTTGGTAGGCTGGGATTTCCCATTACTCCAGAGCTTGCGACGGATTTGATCCTGAAATCGCTGCCCAGAAATTATGACCAGTTTGTCATGAACTTCAGCATGAATGGAATGGAGAAATATGTTTCTGAACTGCATGGGATGCTCAAGACTGCTGAGACATCTATTAAGAAGACACCTAGCACAGTCTTGATGGTTCAGAAAGGCCAAGGGAAGGGGAAGGGCAAAGGAAAGAGGAAGGGAACCGCCCCGGCTGGTGAGACCAAACCCGCGGCCAAGCCTAACCCACAACCTGCCAAGAAGGCAAAGCCCTCCAAGGATTCAATTTGCTTTTTCTGCCAAAAGCCAGGACACTGGAAGAGGAACTGCAAATTGTATATGGAAGATCTGAAGAAGAAGAAGAAGAGCGAGGCCTCTACTTCAGGTATCTATGTTATAGGTGTTCATGTTTCTACTTTAACCACTTGGGTATTGGATACAACATGTGGTTCTCACATTTGTACAAATGTGCAGGGTCTTAGAGATAGTAGGAAGCTGGACAGAAGCGAGGTGGACCTACGAGTGGGCAATGGTGCAAGGGTTGGTGCTGTTGCTGTGGGAAGATATGAGCTTGTTTTTGTTTTGAAAAATTGTTATTATGTACCTTCGTTAAGTTCGAACATTATTTCTCTTTCTTATTTGGATAAGGAAGGATTTACATGTGTTAACGGTAATGGTAGATGTTCAATTTATAACGATGATGTTTTATTTGCTAATGGTGATTTGCAAGATGATCATTACATCTTAAAATTAGAACGACAACACGATAACGATATTTATAACATTGATACGAAAATGATTAAGATTAACGAATCGAATCCTACATACCTTTGGCATTGTCGTTTAGGCCATATAAACGAGAAACGCCTAGAGAAGCTCCATAAAGATGGAATTCTAAGCTCATTTGATTTTGAATCATATGATGCTTGCGAATCTTGTTTACTTGGTAAGATGACAAAGGCGCCCTTCTCTAGACACAGTGAGAGAGCACCTGATTTATTGGGAATCATACATAGTGATGTATGTGAACCCATGAGTACTCAAGCTAGAGGTGGTTACTCATACTTTATAACGTTTACTGACAACTTTAGTAGGTATGGCTACGTCTACCTAATGAAGCACAAGTCAGAGTCTTTTGAAATGTTCAAGAGATTTCAAAGTGAAGTAGAGAACCAACTTGACAAGAAAATCAAAGTCCTTCGATCTGATCGAGGAGGTAAGTATTTGAGTCAAGAATTTATTGATCATCTTAGAAGTTGTGGGATAGTCTTAAAACTTACTCCTCCTAGAACCCCACAGTGGAATGGTGTTTCTAAGAGGAGGAATCGAACTTTATTAGATATGGTTCGATCTATGATGAGTCAAGCTGATCTTCCTGTTGGAGATTGTGCCCTAGGGCCAATCATTTTATAGATATGTTGTGAACATATCAATTAATTTATGGAGATAAATTAATGGTTATCATATTATTAGCATGTTTACTATGATAACAGTCCGTGATTAATTATGAGATAATTAATCTAAACCGTCCCTAGTCGCTCATTCAAGTGGGAATTTGAAATGAACTAAGACCAGCATGACCTCGGTGCATGAGATGCACGCACTAGATGCTGGGACAAGAGTCATGGTGCAATTACGTAAGGTGGTTACGAGTTGCTGGAC
>QANZ01056131.1:0-16849 GCA_003254925.1 Chamaecrista fasciculata | reverse complement strand
ATTTTGCAATAAAGAGAGAAAATTTCCATGCAGAGTATATATGTCAAATTATTGATACCAGAGGAGCACCCACTTTTTCAAATTTCAACGTACATGATCAAACGCATCCATGTGATATAATTACATGAGCAGGGACCACTTACTTTTTCAACTCACAAAGTTAGCTCAATGGAGTGAAGCTGGCATAACTGAGATATTTCTGACACGTGAAATCCGTTTTAAGGTAAGTGACGCTTGTCTTAACACACTGAACAATGAAACAGATTTTTCTTATAAGGCCCAAGTCTTATTTTAGTCCCTCATGTTTGCTCAAAGTTCCATTTTAATCCCTTTAGTTTTTCTTTCATTTCTTTTTGGTCCCTTCAATTTCTTAAAAGTTTCACCGTTAGTCTCTGACTCTTTTTCATCCACTTATTCCATGAAGAAAAGAAAAAACTAGAGGAAAAGACCTAAATGAAAAAGAGTTAGAGACTAACGGTGAAACTTTTTAGAAACTTGAAAGAGCAAAACAGAATTTTGGCAAATATGAGGGACTAAAAAAAATTTGAGCAAACATGGGGGACCAAAACAGAACGAAAAAAACTTGAGGGACCAAAATAGAACTTTGAACAAACATGAGAGACCAAAACGGAACAAAAAACACTTGAGGGACCAAAACAAAACTTTAAACAAAAGTGAGGGACCAAAATAAGACTTTGGCCTTCTCATAGAGATAAACGCTCATGACAGTTTCCTCACGCGCCCGCGGTCGTTTGCGTGAGCACCAATCGCCACAGTCAATCATAAAGGCATTGAGCTTGTCTCACACGCGCTTAAATTGCATATGGGAATTTTATTGATAAAGTATTTAAATTTAGAGTAAATTACACAAAAGGATCATGTGGTTTGGCCCATTTTCAGATAGGGTCCCTGTGGTTTGAAAAGTGTCAAATAGGGGGCCTATGGTTTGCTCCGTTAACAGAAAGGGTCCTGGGGTATATTTCCATCGAAAACTTAACGAAAATTTTGGCTAAAATATTATATTAAGACCCTAATTATTAAACTTTATGCGTTTGACTCCCTATTTGATGAGAGAAGGACTTTGAGACAAAAATTGAAAAGTTTCATAATAATAAATGAAATTTTACCCTTGAGTTTAGTTTCTCTTACATATTAAATTATAGTTCACTCTCCAACAAAATTTCTTTTCTACATTTAAGTCATTTTCCTATCATAATAGGATCAAAGCATAACAAAAATAAACAAATTGAAATTTTTATCAATTTTACCCAAACCGAAAAAAAAAACTAAACTCTTGCAACCATAAAAATTTCTCGTGGTGGTGTTAATCGGCTTCTTATTCAGATTCAGAGTCTTCATGCATGGATTCCACAAGCTCAAGAACACCTTCAGTTATACTGCGATCCCACCGTCGCTGGCAGTTTATGCGGCGGGAGGGGACGGCTGTTCTTGAGCCATGCGCCGCCTCCGTTTTTCTAGGGTTCGTCTTTCATATTATTAGGAAAATGACTTAAATGTAGAAAAGAAATCTTGTTGGGGAATGAACTATAATTTAAGATGTAAGAGAAACTAAACTCAAGGGTAAAATTTCATTTATTAGTTTATTACTATGAAACTTTTCATTTTTTTGTCTCAAAGTCTTTCTCTCATCAAATAGGGAGTCAAATACATAAAGTTTAATAGTTAGGGTCTTAAAATAATATTTTAGCCAAAATTTCTATTAAATTTTGGACGGAAATATACCTCAGGACCCTTTTTGTTAACGGAGCAAACCAGAGGCCCCCTATTTAACACTTTTTAAACCACATGGACCCTATATGAAAATGGGCCAAACCACAGGACCTTTTGTGTAATTTACCCTTAAATTTATTACAAAATTATATTTTTTGTATCTATGTGAATCTGTCACTTAAAATATGTAATATGTTTTTTATTTTTATATTACAATTAATTTATTTTTTTTAGTGTATAAATTTATTAAAATTATTTATCAATTTTTTTAAATTATTTGGGTTATCTAATTATTTTAGTAAAAATTATTTTGTTCTTAACTTTATACTGAGTCAATAAATTAACCCTTCAATAATCAAAATATATAATTTGACTCTAAATGATCACACTTGTGAATGATGTGGTTTATGTATCTGAACGATTATAATCTCATTTTGGTCTTTTACATATTACATTTTTCTGAATTTGATCCTCTATCAAATTTTATTCGCAATTTAGTCTCTGACGAATATTTTCATTGTCAAAGTGAATCATTTCATCCAATTTTTAAAGGAATTAGTGATGTGCTGTTAAGTGATGATGTATAAGGTTAAGTGCCACATATTTTTAGCAAGAAACTTAGAAATTTGCTGCCTTATTTTTATTTTTTTTAATTAACCGTAAATTATGAAAAAATTAAACCAGCCACTTTACGTATTATATTTGCCTCTATTAATTATCAGCCACTGTACGTGTTAAAAAAAAAAAAAGGACTCTATCCAAATGGTCAGAATGTTCATCATTTTTTTCCCCCTTAATTTTTAACTTTTATTTTTACTTCCAACGTCTCTCATTTACTTCTCCCAAGTCCCAACTCCCCACTCCCTCTTTATAAACCCTTCTCCTTCACAATTCACATACACACACGGTCAATTAAAAAAGGGAAGCAAAGTCGGATATAGGAGAGAGAGCTTCGAGGGACTAAATTGAAAAGCATAACAACTTCACCAAACAAGCCATTCAAACCGATTTTATGCTGAACCGTTCCTCCTCTCAATCTAAATAGGTCAGTTTTCCAGTTTTTTTTTTGGAGTTTTTCGTTTTTTCATGAAATTTTCAAGTGTGTTCCGGTGAGGTTTTGAGCGTTTCCGGCAAGTTTCTTGTGTGATTTCGAGGGTCGTTGCATTTCGTTGTTGGGTATCCTCTTTTTCTCTGTTTTCAGTTTCGTCTCCCTCTCTCTCTCTATTTCTCGTGTGATCCCCTCTGTTTGTTCAAATTTTAGGGACCAAAATGTAATGGTTTCATAGTTTTCCGTTTTCCTTTTTCATTGTTTTTATTTTATTTCTTTTTCTTTGTTTTCAGTTTCATCTCATGGACTTAAGTGAAATATTTTTTTGTATGCTGGGGCTGGACTGCAGATAACTTGGGGGTTTGAATGGAGAGATTTTACTCTCCTTTATTTATTTTATTTTTCTACATTTTATTTATCTTATTTTCTTCTCACTATGAAATCAATCCAATACATCATTTCAGCATTTCTCTATTCTCTAGTTTCATTACATCTATCTCTTCACTTCTTTTTGTAGCGCCAAAGATTTTAACAACATCTCTGTGGTACTGATTTTACATTACACATTTAACTTATTCTTCTTTGTCTCAAATTCGCTTTATAATCTATTTTCATTCAAATTTCTTATTTCCAATTTTTTCACAATTTGTTTTGCTCTGCTTCAAGATTTTATATTTTTGCTGGAAAACCAGATTTAACTCAAGACATTCATTCCAATTTCTTATTTGCATTTTTTTCACAATTTGTTTCTATCAGATTTTATATGTTTGCTCTGTTCTCTGTTTTCAAACTGATCCTTCTCATAATCTCTGATGCATAAATCTTAGCAACGTGGACATGGCTAGTTCAAGTAAAACGATTTCATGGGGCAAGCTTGGAAAATCAGACTTCTCATACACAGTATGTTTGTCAATTTACACAAAATTAATTGCATGATTAATAAATATGCTTAATATGATTTGATATTTATTAATAAGGTGTTTAATTTCTATTAAAAAAATATATAGGGAATTGTAGTTTCGGAGGGGTAGTGATTGCATGGTGTGCTCACAAGAGAGGCCCTCTCTTTTTCTCTACCTCCGACCTTGCTATTGGTGATCATGGCATTTTTATATTTGACATTATGAGTTGGATACAAGTTGACTATTAAAAAAATCTACTAATTATATTTATGTTTGCAATTGCCTTCCTATATTTTACCAGGAACATTGAAGAATCATGGTTTGGTTGTTGGAAATGCCTACTTGTGGGAGAATTGTCAAGCGACGAGAATTTGAATTTGGTGTACAAGGAGTTTGTGCAAAATCTAAGAGATTGTAAATTGGATGTGAATGAGACTACTTAGAGTCATTCTTGAAGGTAGCAATGATGATTATACACCAGATAAGTGGCTTTCACAGTTATGCACAAATAAAGGTAGCTATAGCTCATTAAAAGGGAAAAAAAAAGGTAGCTATATTGCGCAGGTAGGTTTTTGTGATGAAGCAAGCATAACATCAAATAAAGCCAACAAATCTGATTTAAAAGCCAGCATTCAAAAAGAAAACCAGACAAAAACAAGGCTCCATACTCGTCTTCTTGTTTCTCTCTCTCTTTTTACCTCTAATTACTATCACTTAATTGTGTTTTATTTCAAAATTGTATTTTAGTTTTACTGCTACTGACAAATAATCGTTTATCCATTGCTAATGATTATTTGGTCAATGTGGAATGTTAATCAGTTTTCACTGCTACTAATTATTTGGGCAATTTTCAAGATTACTGAAATTAGTTTTTAAGTTTATTACTACTCATTAATTTAAGTTTCTACAATTTTTTCTAGAAAAAAACTCGTCGCCTCTCTTCGCTTGGCGTCTGAGTTCCTCACCAAACCCTAAAGGGTTCTTCGATTATCAAAATCAAAACGCCTCAATCCAAAAGATTTATTCTCCGAACCTAGCGCATAGAGTTATTTGGAATCATTAAGGCTACGGTGCGAAGAGTCCCCAATTAAAGCCTCATTAATTACACTCATTAAGGCTGAACTCTTCGGTCCTTCCCCTCCCCAATAGTTTTCTTTCACAGATTGCGACAAAAGGATTTTTGGCATCATTTCCCTAATCCTAGGTTCTGATATCTGTTTCGGAGAGTATAATCTCTAGAGGAAAGCCTTTGCATGTTCGAAGAAACAGATCTGTAGCTTATTTGGCGAGATTCATACACTCCCAAGACAAAATCTCTTTTTCGGCGGTAGCAGTTTTTCAGATAAGTTTTTTCAGTTTTTTTTGGGATGTCATGATTAATGTGCTGCTGGCCCTTCTGTTGATTGGGGTAATGCTTCTAGTAAATTGTTTTGTTCATTTATGATTCTCTGCATGCAGTAACGCCCTCTCTAGTTAATTTATTTTCTAATTCGTTTTTGCTAATCATTAGTCCTGCTAGTTTTATCCTACAATAATCTCGCTGCTAGTCGTTCTTCGTCCCTCTAGCTTCCCTGATTCTTGATTCCCAGGTTAGCATTTATTTTCTGACGAACCCTTTAAGGCTAGGGTTTTCGGTGTAGCTCTCTCTAGTAGCGTCTTTCTGTTTTCCCTCTTTCTTCCCCTCTTCGAACCATTCTGGCTCCAGTATTTATAATCTGGTTTGCCAACATGTGTAACAGAGAAAATAGTTTACCAAATCCCTCCGCTAAATACCCTAAATTCCTCTGCCCCAAACCAAAACTAAAGATGGAAAATCCTAGGGAGATAAACTGGACTGATTCCAGTGATAGTGAGATAAATGCCAATGTAGGAGATGATGCTGATAGTGATGAGGTCCGTCACCCTAGATCACCTCCTCGAAGGAGGATTGCGAGAGGACCCCTTGTCCGTGTTAATGAAGGCAGGGTGGAGGATTATCGCCGATTTTGGAGGAAATGCCTCATCGGTTCCTTCATAGATGAGAGAAAGTTCACAGTCAGAAGGGTGCAGGCTCTCATTAATGAGTTCTGGGACTTGAGAGGCGAAGTTCGGGTTGTGGGGGGGACTGATAGTAATTTTATCCTTTACTTTTCCAATGATGAAGAACGCCTGTTCATCCAAACTGAGGGGCCATGGTCATTGCAGGGTGGGGTATTTTTTTGTGCCCCTTGGGAGCCAAACATTGTTCTCACGGCCTATAAGGTTACTGAGATTCCAATTTGGGTTCAACTTTGGGGACTCCCTTTGGAGTTTCAAATCCCAGATATTGCTCGAGCTCTTTGCAGCATTTTTGGTGAGGTGTTAAATGTAGATTGGGCACCCACCACACCAAGAAACCTTAGGTTCATGAGGGTCCGTGTGCGTATCCCTATAAGACAACCACTTGTTATGGGTTTTGTGCTGCAGTCAGACCAACATATGTTCTGGATTCAGTGTAGATATGAGAGAGTTTTTCGGTTATGTTTGGGTTGTGGGAGAATTGGGCACACATCCACAGCTTGTACCTGGAGTGAGCAGAGGAGGGCTTCGGCCCTATATGATCAGATGAACGTCATAAACCAATTTGTGGGCCTGGAAACGGGGTATATGGTCTCTAGATTTCACTTTGTTAATGAAGCTAGGGCATTTTTAAATAATAACAATAGGAGATCAACCAGGATCTCACAACGTCACTATGCTCATGGAGTGGATCTTTTCCCCTTGAGACAACCCCTGCTGGAATATGATTATGACCCTCTTGGTTTCTTTGACGAGAGGGGGAATTATGGTAATCACTCCAGTGTGAGGAACCCCAATAGTAATGCATATGGTCCTCATCCCCTGTTCCCCTTGGAACCACCAGAGGAAGATCCTGAAGAGGACCCAATGGAAGAAGATTTGAATATAGTTATTGACAATGAGGAGGGCATCGGTTTTTTAGGGGACAACAATTCGTCCCCAAACTCTACTGAGGAGCAGGAAGAGCTCTCTGATGATCAAGTAGTTCCAGGAAACCCTCAAAACAATGATTTCAACACTGATTTTAATGATGTGGCCCCTAGGCAAACTGAAAATTCAAGTCCCACTATCCATAGGGAAGTTATTAGTGTTCAGGAAATAGAGGAACTTGAAGCAGACCCTGAAAGATACAATGAGGCGATACGGTTCTACACTACTCCACCAGAACACATTTTTCCTCTCCCACTTCAGGAAATTGTTCATTTCATGGAATTTGAGAATAATGAGAGACAGAAGGACTTCCCATTGTGTTGGATGGAATGCGAAGATGAAGGCATGGTAATGAGTACTGGTAGACTTTTATGGGACCCAGTATCTTACCCTTTTTTCAACGAAAATAATGTCCTCCCAGTGGCTGAAGATGTCAATTTCTGGAGTCAATCTTGTACACTTTTTGAGCACTCCTTCTACAAACCTATAGAATCACACCACTCAACCCAGAGGGAGGAAGGATGTGCGTCTGGACATGGTGGAAGGTCAAATAGGGAGGATAGCATCACAGTGGGTACTATTACCCCGTTGCCTCCAAGGAACCCCCTGACCGGAAATATATGTTTATCCCAGACAAATGATGAAGGATTTGAGACTCGTTTTATTCTTGCTCGATTCAATAATGACCTGGAACATCCTCGGGTCATTCTGGAGAACATAAAGGATTTTATTCATCAAAATTTCGGAACCTTTCAAATGAGCCCGGTTGATTTGACAATGGAAGCTAACCCTTATGCTTTGACCACCTGGAGCACATCCGGGGAGACACAGAGCAGCGGAGTTAATAACAGGAAAAGATTTTGGGAGGAAGAGGAAGACAGTGATCTAACATGCTGTGTAAGGAAGCTGAAGAAACCAAAATGCTGGACAGTTGAGCTCATTCTACCTCCAAGAAAGAGGAAAGGAGTAGTTATTGAAGAAATCAATGAAGAAGAGGATTCGGGATCCCCTAAAAGGATTAGATCAGATGGGTCAGATGAAGAAAATATGAGTGAAGGAATGGCTGAACTTTTAGAGAATTTGTGATAAACTGATGAGTTTCTCTATAGGTTTTAGGGTGGTTGTACCAAAACAACCCCCGGAGGAGTCATGAAGGTCCTTTCTTGGAATTGTCGGGGTCTAGGCAAAGCCTCGGCAAAAAACAGACTAAAAAATATTTGCCTTAGGTGTAGTCCTGATATTTTGTGCCTTCAAGAAACAAAGTGTTCTTTAGATAAGCTGTCTCTTTTGTGCAATAGCTTAGGCTTTGATCATGTTGTTAATGTAGACCCCAAGGGTAGAAGTGGGGGTTTGGCTATCTTTTGGCGAAGTCCATTTGTTTTCCAGCTTATAATGAAATGTAAGAACTGGATTCATGGGTATTTCCACCTTCCCAACGATACTATTATCATGTTTTCTAATATTTATGGCCCGCCAAAAAAACATAAAAGAAAGAGATTGTGGGAGTTCATAGATTCTGTGAATCCGATGTCTAACCCATGGCTCCTTATTGGTGATTTCAATCAAGTCTTTTTCCAAAAGGACAAATGGGCTGGGAGCTCAAAGACAAAGAGTTTCAAGAAACCTTTAGGAATAATGCAAGGAAAAAATCTCATTGACATTGTCTCTAAAGGAAACCATTTCACCTGGAGTAATAATAGGAATGTAGGCCAAAGGATCTATGAAAAGCTTGATAGGGGTTGGTGTAATCCAGATTGGTTGTCCCTTTTTGATCAAACTTGGATTGAGGTCATGCCCATTGCTGGATCTGATCATGCTCCTATTCTTCTGCACACGGAAGGACCGGATTCAAAAAAGAACAGAAGGTTTTTGTTTGAGGAGATGTGGTTAAAACATCCGGATTGTGGTAAGATAATTAATGAAGCCTGGAATGAGAATACGATTGCACAGGGGTCTGTCGCTTATAAATTTTGTGACAAAATTAAAGAGACTACTAGGAGACTAAAATGGTGGAATAAACACCACTTTGGTAATCTTAGAACTCAAATTAGTGACACTGAGAAAAATCTTGATATCATCCAGGCTCAAATCACCACTCTTCCCAATCTAGAAATTTATAACAAGGAGAGGGGTCTCAGAGCTAAACTCAATTTTCTTCTTCAGTGCGAACAAATTTTTTGGGCCCAAAGAGCGAAGCAAATGTGGCTTATAAATGGGGAAAGGAATACCAAGTATTTTCATGCAGTAGTTAAGCAAAGAAGGAGCAGGTCGAGAATTGTGGCAATTAAAGACCAGCTTGGAAATTGGAACTGGTGTGAAAAGGGTATCCTCAAGGCGGCTTCTAACTACTTCCAAGATCTCTTCACTGCTCCTGAAGGATGTACGAAGGAAGCCCAATCCCGAATCATTCAAGAAGCTCAAATTGTTAAACTCTCAGATGACCATCTGAACACTCTTAATAAACCTTTTACCGTTATGGAAATTGAGAGTGCTCTTTTCCAACTCAATGGCCATAAGACCCCGGGCCCAGATGGTATACCTGCTATCTTCTACCAGGAATTCTGGCCTATTGTTGGTAAAGATCTTATTGATATGGTCTCTTCTTTTCTCAATAGGGGCTTCCTCCTTAAAACTCTTAATCAAACCATCATCACTTTAATACCTAAAGGGGATAATCAAGAAAGTTTTAAGGACTTTCGACCCATTAGTCTGTGTAATGTAGCTTATAAAGTTATTTCCAAGACTCTAGCTAACAGACTTCAAGGGATTATGAATGAAGTTATTACACCCTTCCAAAACGCCTTTGCTAAGGGCAGACTGATAAGTGACAATATCCTAGTGGCTCATGAACTTATCAGATATATTAGAAGGTGCAGGAAAGGGAAAAGATACTGGGCTGGACTTAAAATTGACCTTTTCAAAGCCTATGATAAAGTCTCCTGGGATTTCCTGTTGGCTGTTCTTAAAGAAATGAACTTCCCTGACCACTGGATTCAACTTATTTCCCAGTGTATCACGACAACTTCTTTCAGAGTTCAGGTCAATGGAAATCTTTCTGATCCCTTGTATCCTAAGGCTGGCTTGAGACAAGGAGACCCAATTTCCCCGTATTTGTTTATTCTCTGCATGAATGTGCTTTCTGGCATGTTAATTAAAGCCCAACAGGAGGGGTCTTTGAAAGGTATCAAGATCTCTAGGAAGGCCCCTCCCATAAACCATCTCATCTACGCTGATGACATTCTTCTGTTCTTTAAAGCAGATTTAGTCTCGTGCAACAAATTTAAAGAGATATTCTCCACCTTTGGGAATGCTTCTGGACTCATAGTTAGCACCTCTAAATCGGATATTACTTTCAGCCCCAACACCCCCAACAGGTTTCAAAAGATGATTTGTAAATCTTCTGCTCTAAAGAAGGTGGAGAGATTTAATAAATATCTTGGGAGTTTCATTGATGGAGATACTAGAAGTAGACAAATTTTTGAAAATGTCTATGAAACTCTTCAGAATAAATTGGCTGGCTGGAAAGCTAGGTTATTATCTCAGGCAAGCAGGGTTGTTCTTATTAAATCTGTTCTAGCCTCCATACCGGTGTACCACCTCTCTTACTGCTCCTTCTCTGATCGGGAAGCCAAACAATGTGACTCTGTGGTGGCAAATTTCTTTTGGGGCAACCACCAAAGCCCCAAAACACCTCATATGATATCATGGGATAAAATCTGTCAACCTAAATATAAAGGTGGCCTAGGGATTAGGAAATTTAGTGATTTCAACAAGGCCTTACTAGGAAGACAGGTTTGGAGAATAATTCATAATAGAGAATCTCTTCTCTCTCAAGTCTTTATAGCAAAATACTGCTATGACAAAAACAATTTGACCTTCAGGACCAACTCCCTATCCTCCCCTTTTGCCAGAGCCATATGTAAAAGGGCAGAAGAAATTGTCAAAGACTGCAGGTGGAGAGTCGGTAATGGTAAAGAAATTACCATTGGAAGCAAGCTCTGGTTTCCACCTACCCATGAAATCCAAGGAATTAATACGGTCGCTGACCTGATTGATAACAGGTATAATTGGAATCATGAGATTATTTCAAACATGTTCAGTGAAGCTATTTCCAAGGACATTGTCAGGACCCCAATCTCTCATACAGACAGAATGGATGACATCATTTGGACCAAAGGTAAGCATGGCTCCTACTCTGTTAAAAGTGCATATAGGGAGATTTTAAATAGCAGAAATGGAGAAATCTTAACCCCCAATCTTGATTGGTCAATCCTTTGGAAAGCAAATCTTCCCCCCAAGCTTTCTCTCTTTATGTGGAAGTGTATTCATAATAGTCTTCCCATTGGTGTGAATCTTCTCAAGAAGAATTTCAAAATAGAAGGAACATGTGCTTTTGGGTGTGAGGCGATTGAAGATGAATCCCATCTTTTCTTCAGCTGCCCGGTTGCTAGAGCAGCTTGGTTTAGTTCTCCACTGGGTCTGAGGAATGAGCAGATCCGTACTAGGAATTTCAAAGAATGGATCTATTATTTCTTAGAGGAACAGCATGACCACCTGCAGTATACTAATCTCACTGAACATGTCTTCTGGTTTTGCTGGGCTATTTATACTCACCGTAATGCAGTCAGATTCAGAATGGAAACGCCTGCTGTGGAGACTATTATTAATATCTGGAACAATCAAATCTCAAAGCATAAGTTTTTTGAGCTTGCTGCTGGTGATCTAAGAATTAACAACACAACTAATGGCTACATCAAGTGCAGCAGTATGGTGCCGGATAGATGGAAGGATGGCGATATTCTTATTGCGGGAGAAAGATTTAAGATTAAGAAGAAGAATGTCTTCATTGTTTTCCGGTTTTATAATGGATGTCCTTCTTTGCTTTTTTATTTTTGTGAGAATGACAGGTATCAAATGGAGGAGACTTTCTTCAAAGGTGTCAGAACCTTTTTGGAGTACAGCGCAGAGCAGCAAATTGAGGATGCAGATTTGGTTTGCCAGTCTAGATTTTGCTCTAGAGGAAAGTTGCAGAACCAGAATCAGCATCTAGAGACAATTAAGGAAGATATTATGGCTATGTTAAATCATGGAAGTGGCAAATGGAGGATCGCTGATCACAATCACAAACTAGGAATGAAGGAGATATGGCCGTGGATCGATAGCTATATTGTTGGTGTTCATTGTTTTCTCTAGTGTGTCTGTTTTTCCCCTTTGCTTCCTATTATTTCTANCAATGTGGAATGTTAATCAGTTTTCACTGCTACTAATTATTTGGGCAATTTTCAAGATTACTGAAATTAGTTTTTAAGTTTATTACTACTCATTAATTTAAGTTTCTAAGTTCGTATGTTGCTCATAAAATATTGTGTTCATTTTAAGTTATACAATTGGGAAGAATACAAATTGGTATTAAAGTTGTGAAATTAATTATGGCAACAATTGCATAATATGTTCTTCATCCATACTTGTGTCACTTTATCTAGAGACATATTCAGAATCAGTTTATTCAAGTCCCTATAATTGCCAAATAAAGCTTAAACTTAAGACCTTCAAATTGATACTTATGTAAGAAATCAAATAATTGTGATCAATTTGAAAATTAAACATAAGTACATAACTAAACAAGATGACCTTGTTTGGCCAAAAAAAAAACATGACCTTGTCGAACAAAATCAGAATTGCAATTCACATACAGTACAGGTGAATGCCCTTTATTTTAATTAAACCTAGAGACTTGGACTACTGTTCAAGATTAAAGTCTTAAATCAAAGCCTATTACATATTTATATATATGGACGTGTTTTAGCATCGAAAAGAACTAGGTGACTGCAGTAATATTAAAGGTTACTTGTATATTTGCAAGTAACCTTTAATATGCACATCTCCTTCACACTTCACACACACACACGCACACACGGTAAATTGAAAAAAGGAAAGCAAAGTCAGATATAGCTGAGACTTGAGAGAGGGAGCTTTGAGGGACTAAACTGAAAACCACAACAACTTCACCAAAAACCATTCGAACCGATTTCTGTTGGGGCTACAAGAGAAAATAAGAAAATAATAGACAAGAAATAAAAATATTAGTAAAGACGGACTGCGTGGTATTTGGCCGAGGCACGGATATCTCGCTTTCTTTAAGGTAATTCACGCCCTCCACGGGTAGAAACTTTGTCTATTTTCCCGGTGTAGTAGTACACGGACGCGTCACCTCCAGGATACAACGGCCAAATACTCGCCTTTTTGAGTCTACAACTTCTACACAAAGAAGTAGACAGGACTCTACTCCCACACTTTTCTCTCTACTCCCACACTTTTCTCTACCCAAAAGACACAAGTATTTTACTCTCACTTTCACACTTAGTATTGTTCATATTATACACTAAAAAAAAGCACCAAAACACTCACTTATATCTATATATATATAATCAGCATGCTTGTTTTTCCAAATTCACTCGTTGGAATCTCATTGATGGGCACATTATAACACAATTAATAAAATGAAACCATTTGTATGCTATGAAAGCCAAATAAATGTGTATAATGACCATAATGCAATAGACNTTTAATAAATAATTTTAAAACAATTAAAATAAAAAAATTATATATAGTGATAGAATTCTAAATCCGTAGGTAAAACAATAATCATTTAGTGACACAATTATTTAATTGTAGGTAAATACTACGTATACCTATAGTTTTGTATACTGTCACTAAAATTATCCGTAGGTATATGTCAATTTTCTTGTAGTGGTAGAGATGGATTATTATGCATAATATAGATAGCTAATTTGCTTTGAATCTATATTTAGCAAAAATATATATCCTGATCCAGAGCCAATAGTGGTATTCGCCTTGAACTATGACTGCTTAGGGGAGACAAGATATATACCTTGCACATAATAATCCAAGTGCAATATATGAGACCTCGCCTGCACATTAAACCGGCCTTTGTGCGATCCTGTTTCTTGAATGTGTTTTGAGAATATGTCCTATATATCCTCATAGAAGCGGCCCCACTTCCACATTCAAATAGGTGAATCTGTCTAGGGTGTTCCTGCAATTAAGACATCCCACTCTTAAGAGCTACAGAATTCATTAAGAGATTTTATAACCTCAACCTCACATATTCATTGCAGGAAATGCACTTACACCATAGGGATGAGTACAAAATTTGTGCACTTACCAACCAGCCACTCTATGATTCGTTTTTCCCTTTGAACCAAGTTCTTAGGATCTCTAATCACAAGGTAGGGTTTCCTCATAGGTTGCTTATAATCCTATGGGCTTAAAACTCATCCCCCTCGATGTACTCCAAATCCTTTCTCTATGTAAAACCTTTGTGAGCGGATCCAATCTCTAGGCTTTACATAATATTTTATATGAATGGTACCATTATAAAATCTCATAATCTCATATAATATATTAACTTTAAGGATTTGGATTTTTCCACTATAATAACAACTCTCAACAAAATTAAATGTTGAATTTTCTTAGCCCCCACTATTTCCTTAATTTTATAAGGAAATTTATAATATCACCAAAAACAAAATATTATTTTTCCAAAACCTTTTTATACATCTCATTAAATAACAAAACTTTAAACATCATTTATAAAAATAAATTTTCCACCATACATACATGACCATAAAAGCATGTGTATCAAATAAATTACAATTTTAAACAATAATTAAGAATCTAGAATTTTTTTTTTAAACACGTAACATTCCATTTTCCAAACTTATTACAAATAATAAGCCAAAGATACAAATGCTACACAAAAAAATTTCGTCTTGTTTTTCCTTTTTAAATATAACCATAATTTATAATTTTAGAGAATATACTAAAATAATATAAAGAATTTAACAAAAGAAGAACACATTTTATTCAATTTGAAGATCAATACATAAACATTTCATCATACAAGGTTTAATTTGAACATTCCATCACAAGCATAACCTTTTCCTACAAAGTTTCCACCTTTAGTAAAAATATATTGATCAGATTCAATTGTTTGTTTGAAACCAGCTTTATTGAGTAGAAAAGCAGACATAAGATTCTTTCTCATCTTAGGAGTGTAGAGTACATTCTTAAGAATGAGAGTACGACCAGAAGTGAAGATTAACTCCACATTTCCTTCACCCAAAATTTGAGTGGTATGAGAGTCACCAAGCAAAATGTCTTTTGGATTTTCATAAGGTGTGTACACCTTGAACCAATCTTGATTACAACACACATGCCTAGTGGCACCCGAATCCACCCACCATCCTTTTGAGTCATCAACCATATTGATCTCACTTATCATAGCCACCAAGGGCTCCTCAACATTACTAGCTTGTGGATTATTATTACCACGATTTCGATATCTACAACTTCTTGCCATATGACCCTTTTTGCCACATACAAAACAAGAAAGTTGAGATTTCTCATTTGAATTATTATAATTCTTTCTAAATGAAATTTTCATATCTTTCTTTATGGGCTTCAACTGAGCGTTGTGCTTCAACTCTTGATTATGAGGCAAAGAAGAATTAGACCCTAGAGCATTTACCTTAACCGCATAGTCTCCACTTACATTTTGCTCCACAAAGAGATCTTGACCTCTAGCCTCATTTTGTTCCATAAGAAGATCTTGACCTCTAGCCTCCTCTTCTACGCGAATTCTTGTGATAAGACTTTCTAAACTTGTCTCCTTTTGCTTATGTCTCATTGTCTTCTGAAACTCCTTCCATGATTGAGGTAATTTATCAATAATGCCAGCCACAATTAGATCATCTTTAAACTCTATTCCTTCAGAACGCACTTCATGAGCTAACATCTGAAACTCTTGAGTTTGCTCCACCACCGACTTGTCACCTACCATTTGATAGCTAAAGAACCGGCTTGCCGCATACTTCTTTGCACCAGCTTCCTCAGTATCATATTTTTTCTGCAAGGCTTTCCAAATCCTTTTGGCAGTTTCATATGATTTCTCATAGTAATCATAAAATTCGTCAGCCAAGCAATTAAGTAAATAACAACGACAATTAAACTCATCTCTCTCCCATTTTTCTATTTTTTCAGCATGATCTTTCTTTTCATAATCACTCATAGAATCAGTAGAAACTTTTTTCGGATTCTTCTCAGTGAGTACATAAGAAACTTTTAACAAATTAAGATAAAACAAAACCTTCCCTTTTCACCTCTTAAAATGAACGCCTTTGAAACGGAAGGGCTTGTTAAGATCACCAACTCCACTCTTATTTTCGGTTGTAGCATCCATGATAAAAAAATGAATTACCTTAAACTTGTTGGGGCTACAAGAGAAAATAAGAAAATAATAGACAAGAAATAAAAATATTAGTAAAGACGGACTGCGTGGTATTTGGCCGAGGTACGGATATCTCGCTTTCTTTAAGGTAATTCACGCCCTCCACGGGTAGAAACTTTGTCTATTTTCCCGGTGTAGTGGTACACGGACGCGTCACCTCCAGGATACAACGGCCAAATACTCGCCTTTTTGAGTCTACAACTTCTACACAAAGAAGTAGACATGACTCTACTCCCACACTTTTCTCTACCCAAAAAACACAAGTATTTTACTCTCACTTTCACACTTAGTATTGTTCATATTATACACTAAAAAAAACACCAAAACACTCACTTATATCTATATATATATAATCAGCATGCTTGTTTTTCCAAATTCACCCGTTGGAATCTCATTGATGGACACATTATAACACAATTAATAAAATGAAACCATTTGTATGCTATGAAAGCCAAATAAATGTGTATAATGACCATAATGCAATAGACCTAACGTGCTGAATTCTAAAAAAAAAAACCTAACGTAAACGCATGTTAAATGTAATTAAAGTTTCTTTTTTAATTTTTATAATAATATACAATAATTTCATGCTGAGCCGTTCCTCCTCTCACTCTAAATAGGTCAGTTTTCGAGTTTTTTTTAGGAGTTTTTCACTTTTTCATGAAATTTTCGAGTCCGTTTCGGTGATCAATGCTTTTAAATTATGCAAAGGATAAATTATGCTAAAGTATTAAATTTTGCCTTCAAATCCAATAGTCTGACCTCTGTTAGTCAGTATGAAACTATGTTGGAGTCTGTTACATTTCGTTGCCCTCCGCTGTATAAGGGTCTGTTTGGGAGGCAGTTAATTTTAGGGGTGAGCAAACCAACTCGCGAGCCCGCAAAAACCAA
>QANZ01056126.1:20361-32692 GCA_003254925.1 Chamaecrista fasciculata | reverse complement strand
TTTGCGTTTTAGTCCAAAATTTTTAATTTTCTTCCGCTGCGCTCCGTCTGTGATTTCCCAACAGGCTCAACGGCTAATTCCTTAGCTAACAACAGTCAACCACATGGCTCCCCTGAGACTACACTTGCAAGTGAGTCTTTAAGTGTTGCATGTGATAGTGAAAATTCAAAGTCTGATTCTGTTCATGTTGGGCCTTTGTCACCCCATTCAGCGTCATCATCTTCAAGCCCAATATCCCAGTCAGCTTCAAGTAAGTCTCAAGAACCTGGGCTTGCTCAAACAAATGCGCATTTCATGACAACTCGGGCCAAGAGTGGCATTTATAAGCCCAAAGTCCCTTATGTAGGTGCTATACACTCTGCTGACACTGAAATTAATTCCCTCGTGAATGAACCAACCTCTGTAACTGATGGAGATTGTGCCCTAGGGCCAATCATTTTATATGTGTGGACATATTGTTTGACTGATTTATGGATGATAAATTATGTCGTTATCATATTATTAGCATGTTTACTGTGATAACAATCCTTGATTAATTATGTGATAATTATTCTAAACTGTCCCTGGTCGATTATTCACGTGGGAACGTGAATGAACTAAGACCAGCATGACTTCGGTGTATGGAGATACACGCATGTGATGCTTCTCAAGAGTCATGGCGCAATTTTGTAAAGGGTTACAAGTTGCTGGATCGACCCGGAGAGTCCTACATGGGTTTAGTCATGAGCTAGCCTCTCCTGTACACCTGTCACGATGCCCTTAGACCTGAGGTCTTCATTATTCCAGCGTTGTTGATGCTGAACTTTGGCCTAGTCCAACGTTGCCCGTAATAGGGTAGCCATACAGGCTAGGTATGAGTTTAGTTGTTTGCCGTGCTGAGAAATGTGGTTGACCAAGAAGGAATTTTGTCCCTCATTAAGATGAGAGATATTTGACTGGGCCCCTCGATGAGTTTGTCCAAGGAATATGTGGCCACACAGGGTAATGGGACTAACTCAAGGAATCGAGAAAGTTATGGTCTGGATTATGAGGATGACTTTCCCATGCGTTATCCATGACCGAAATATCGTGTGACAATAGGGATTATGACAAGGTCGTACTAAGGTTAAATTGTTAATGTTAAAAGGATAACTCACGTGTTTTGGGTAGTCATGATGGCTTGCTAGAGTCCGCTCTCAACTTGTGAGTCATAGAGATGGCTTGCTGCCAATTTCATGTGAGGCCTGCTGGGTCACACATGAGCAGGTCCAAGATACTGTAATGGGACACGAATTAGGGTTTAATTTGTGAGTCATTTTAGTGACACAATTTAAGACATAGTTGAATGTCCTAAGACATGAAGTCTTGTCTTAAATAAAATCTACATTTGTAATATTTAGATTTGTTAGACAAGTTTAAATATATTAATTGTTAAATAATTAATTTGATTAATCTATTTAAAATTGAGTTGTTATTTAAAATATTAGGGATTAATGAATTGGCTAAGTCTCCTAAGAGTTAGGGGATTATTGATTTATTAAATTCTCTAATATTGAAAGATAACAAGATGAGGGTGGCGCCTCACTCTTGAATTAATTAATGAAATATGATTTTGTTAATTTGAATTCAAGATTTGAATTTGAATTAAGATATTAGGGTAATATTTTAATTCAATTTGTTAAGAATATTAATAAGTTGGTGACAACTTCCTAAGAGTTAGGATTGTTATCTTATTTATTAAATTCCTATAAAACTACAAAAGGGGGTGGCACATTCTTGGTGGATCAAAAGCAAGATTTGATCTTGCATTTTGAATTTCAAGAATGCACTTTGAATTTTAAATAAAGATATTAATGTAATATTTTAATTAAGAATTCAAATCTTCCTGACTCATTCCAACCAATGGGAAGTGGGCATTTTAGGTTTCAAGATATGATCTTGAAATTTAAATTGAGTTTGCCTCTTAATTTTGAATTATAATATTAATGTAATCTTACAATCAAGATTTTGTGATTCCCTAATTTGAGGAATGGAGACTCTATAAATACACTAACAAGTCGCCTAGCAAAACCCTAGTAGTGAAGTCGCCTAGCCTTGGTGAAAAATTGGGAGAGTTTGACTAACCCTAAACTTAGGGTTTTAGAGGAGATTTGTGTGTGAGAAATGGAGAGGGGCAAAAATCCATAGAGTTAGTGACCAAGAAGTTGGTTCTTGGTAGTGCGCCATTAATTCTTGGATATTTCAAGAAGAGTTCTTGAAATTCCAAGATTGTAGATCGGTTCCCGTAATCTCTTGGAGAAGAGATTGAAGGCTAGCACCTGAGTATCTGCCAAACTGTTCGTGTGGATCACCGGCCGAGCAAGGACACGAGTCTGTGGACTTCTCGGAAATTGCGATCATTCCACATTCGTGATTTAGGTAAACATCTCATCTGTGAAGGAGATTATAAGTTTTGTAAAAATTTTTAATTTTACCCTTTTACGCTGCGCTTGCTCTATAATCTCCAACAGTGGTATCAGAGCCACGCTAACTTTGTGTTTATGCTAGTTTTGTGGATTTACATGTTGATGTATGTTTGTGTGTTTACCGTCTTTCATTCGATATGCTCGAATTTTGCAATTGTCCACCACACGATTTTAACCGAATCTAAGAATGGTGCAAATTTATGTATTTGATACATAAGGTAATCAATTTGATTGATTTAGAAATTTTCTTGAAAAGTTTAGGTCTTGGCCGAAAATTATAAATTGTGAATTTATAAATTTTGGGTCAATAAATTTGACTTCCTGAATATGATTCTTGAATTCTTGAATTATTGATGCAAGACTTATTTTTCCAAGAAAGGCATGTTAATTGCACACCCCTAATTGAACACAATCAAAATCGTTTTTTTTTGTGTTGTTGATGCCGTGAATATATATATATATATATGTGTGTGTGTGTGAAAATGTTCATGTATGTTTGAGTATGGTGTTGGATATGGATCTAGGTCTTATTTTGGTAAATACGGCCTGCGTGTCGTCTCCCTAAATTCTGGATGTAAATGTCTTTTCTCACCTCACTCCCCTCGTATGTTCAAATGAGGTTTCCCAATGTAATTTTTCTTTTTTCTTTTAGAACGATTCTCTCATTGGCTTGAGGGAATTTAGGATAGATGAGCCATATCTAAACACGGTTATTTTATGCATTTAGTTTTTGTATGTGATAAAAATTAGCGCTAGATGTATGTTTAGGGGTCACGATTTTAGCATGCAAATTTTATATTGTACGCACAACCACGTATTCGATACGAGCGAAGGATTTTGTATGAGATACAAAATTCGTGCATGTGTTTATATGTATGTGATATATGGGGGTAAAACACTTGGCACACTCGTTTAATTTTAAAATCGAACCAAAATTGAATTTAAAATTGAACCCTTACAAAATCTTAAGTTTTAATGCCATCAATAAAACACCCTGTTAAAATATTGATCATTGTGGAGCGGTGATAGCCCAAGCTACACGTATCTACTTTTATCTTGAGGAGACACGGGTGAATGGAAGATTCAACGCAATGCCTTATTGAAATCTTGGTTTATTGGATGCGGTGATAGCCCAAGCTACACGTGTTTAGTGGGCCTTGATGATATAGGGTTGGGCTTTTGCCTCGTTGTTTTGAGTTTGGTCATTCACAAGTTTTGTTGTGTGACTTAATGAGGTTATCAAATCAGATTTGGACCTCAAGGCATTAGATGAGATAAACATGTCATAATAAGTATCATACGATGATACAGTCCCATAAAGATCTAAGAGTCACATATGATGTGATTGGTAAAGAGTTACCTACCTAAATAACCTAAGGTTGCATTATCGCCCAAGCGAAGGTAATCTTTGGTGAAATATGGGTCTTAGCCACTAATAATAATTTTGTTGGGTTTTATAAAATGGTGGACCTTTTTGCTAATTAACTTTCATATCTTAATTGTAGAATCATGGCAAACAATATAAGTTCAGCGTTATCGCTGCGATCTATCCTTGAGAAGGATAAGTTGAATGGGACAAACTTCATTGATTAGTTTCGTAATTTGAGAATTGTTCTCACCCAAGAAAGGAAGATTTATGTCCTAGAAAACCCTCCCCCTGAAGAGCCTGCCAACGACGCTCCAAGAGCTCGAAGAACTGCTTATGAGAAGCACTTCAATGACTTTGTGGACATTGCTTGCCTGATACTAGCCACAATGGTTCCAGAGTTGCAAAAGAACATGGAAATGTTGACGGCTTTTGAGATGGTCACACATCTTAAGGAAATGTTCCAGCAGCAGGCTAGGCAAGAGAGGTTTGAGACCACTAAGGCTCTGCACTCTTGCAAGATGGCTGAAGGTGGATCCGTTAATACCCATGTCTTGAAGATGAAAGGGTACACAGATCACCTTAGTAGGCTGGGATTTCCCATTACTTCAGAGCTTGCGACAGATTTGATCCTAAACTCGCTACCTAGAAGTTATGACCAGTTTGTCATGAACTTCAATATGAATGGAATGGAAAAATCAATTTCTGAGCTGCATGGGATGCTCAAGACTGCTGAGGCATCCATTAAAAAGGCGCCTGATGCACTCTTGATGGTTCAGAAAAACCAGGGGAAAGGGAAGGGCAAAAGAAAGAGGAAGGGTAAAGCCCCGGTTGGTGAGACCAAGCCAGGGGACAAGCCTAACCCACAACCTGCCAAGAAGGCAAAGCCCTCAAAGGATGCAATCCGCTTTTTCTGCCAAAAGCCAGGACATTGGAAAAGAAATTGCAAATTGTATTTGCAAGATCAAACGAAGAAGAGCGGTGAGGTCTCTACTTCAGGTATCTTTGTTATAGACGTTCACTTGTCTACTTTAACCACTTGGGTATTAGATACAACATGTGGTTCCCACATTTGTACAAATTGATGGAGATTGTGCCCTAGGGCCAATCATTTTATATGTGTGAACATATTGATTGACTAATTTATGGATGACATATTGACTCATTATCATATTATTAGCATGTTTACTATGATAACAATCCTTGAATAATTATGTGATAGTTATTCTAAACTGTCCCTGGTCGATTATTCATGTGGGAATGTGAATAAACTAAGACCAGCATGACCTCGGTGTATAGAGATACATGCACTAGATGCTTCTCGAGAGTCATGGTGCAATAAGTAAAGGGTTACAAGTTGTTGGACCGACCCGGAGAGTCCTGCATGGGTTATAGTCCTAGCCTCTCCTGTACACCTGTCACGATGCCCGTAGACCTGAGGTCTTGATTATTCCGGCGTTGTAGATGTCGAACTTTGGCCTAGTCCAACGTTGCCCGTAGCAGGGTAGCCATACAGGCTAGGTACGGGTTTGGTTGTTTACCGTGCTGAGGAATGTGGTTGACCAAGAAGGAATTTTGTCCCTCATTAAGTTGAGAGATATTTAACTGGGCCCCTCGATGAGTCAGTCCAAGGAATGTGCGGCCGCACAGGAAATGAGACTAACTCAAGGAATCGAGAAAGTTACGGTTTGGATTAAGGATGACTTTCCCGTGCCTTATCCATGACCAAAATATCGTGTGACAATCGGGATTATGACAAGGTGGTACTAAGATTAAATCGTTTGGGGTTAAAGCGATAAACTCACGTGTTTTGGGTAGTCGTGATGGCTTGCTAGAGTCCGCTTTCGACTTGTGAGTCATTGAGATGACTTGCTGCCAACTTCACGTGAGGCCTGCTGGGTCACACACGAGCAGGATCAAGATACCATAATAGGGACACGAATTAGGGTTAATTCGTGAGTCACTTTAGTGACACGATTTGAGACATAGTTGAATGTCTTAGGACATGAAATCTTGTCTTAAATAAAATCTACGTTTATGATATTTAAATTTGTTAGACAAGTTTAAATATATATTAATTGTTAAAGAGTTAATTAAATTAATCTATTTACAATTAAATTCTTGTTTAAAATATTAGGGAATAATAAATTAAATGACCTTCCTAAAAGTTAGGAGATTATTGATTTATTAAATTCACTAATATTAGGATAACAAGGCTTAAGGGTGGCACCTCATATCTCTTGAATTTTATTAATAAAAATGTTTTATTAATTAGATTCAAGATTTGAATTTGAATTCAAGATTTGATTTTGATTTCAAGATTCAAGTTTGAATTAAAGATATTAGGGTAATATTTTAATTCAATATTATTAGAGAATTCGAATTCAAGATTTGATTTTGATTTCAAGATTCTAGTTTGAATTAAAGATATTAAGGTAATATTTTAATTCAATATTGTTGGGAATTAATAAGTTGGTTATAACTACCTAAGAGTTAGGGTTTTATTTTAATTATTAAATTCCTATATATATATATTATGAGGATGGCGCATTTTTAAGACTAAAAGGGCAAGATTTGATTTTGCAATTTGTTTTTAAATATGCAAGTGGATTTTAGGGTTTAAAATATTAAGGTAATATTTTAATTATAAAATCAATTCCTCATGACTTATTCCAACCAATAGGGTTTGAGCAATCAAGATTTGGTTTCAAAATTTGATTTTGAAATTTGAATTTGAATTGCCAATTGGATTTTGAATTATAATATTAATGTAATATTATAAATCAAGATTTAGGAATTCCCTAATTTTAGGAATGAAAATATATATACTATACACACACACACAAGTCGCATAGGCCATTGTATTGGTGGAAAAATTCGACTAAACTTATTCTAGAGAGAGAGAGTCAATTTCTTCTTAGAGAGAGAAAGAGGCGATTTCTCCTAGAGTGAGAGGGAGAATTCGACCAAACCCTAAAAGGTTTAGGGTTTGGGTGATTTGTGTGTGTGAGCCAAGAAATTTGTTCTTGTTCTTGCGCCACTTTTGGAGATTCAAGAAGTGTTCTTGAAGTCACCAGTGATTCTTGGGAATTCAAGAAGTGTTCTTGAAATTCACCACTTGTTCTTGAGTGTTCAAGAATTGTTCTTGAACAATCAAGATTCGTAGATTGGTTCCCGAATTCACTTGGGAAGAAGTGAAGGAGGCTAGCACCTTGGTATCTGCCAAACTGCTAGTGTGGATCACCGGCAGAGGAAGGACACGTTGGAGTGGACTTCTCGGAATCGCGCAATTCAGAGCTACCGATTATTTATGGTAAATCACTTTCCGTTTCCTAGTATAAACTCATTTAGTGGATCATGGTAGGAAATCATATGAGCTGCGTTTATTTAAAGTTTTTTATTTTGCTTCCGCTGCGCACGCTCTGTGATTTCCCAACAGTGGTATCAAAGCCACGCTAATTTGGGTTTATACTAGTTTTGGTGATTATACATGTGATGTATGATTATGTGTTTACCGCTTTAATTGGTATGCTTAAATTTTGCGAAAATTCACCACATGAGTTTTCGAACCAAATATAAAATTGGTGCAAATTTTATGTATGTGATATATAGGAAAATCAATTGGATTGATTTTGAAATTTTTCTTGAATTTTAAGTCTTGGTCGAAAACCCTATATATTTTAATTAAAATTGTTTTGATTATAATATGTGTAGGGTGGTCGAAATTTTTAAATTAAGAATTTATTAATTTGGGCCAATAATTCGAAATTCTTGAATTTGATTCTTGAATTTTAATTATTGGTACAAGAAATTTTAAGAGGGCATGATAAATTGCACAAACCCTAACTGAACACAATCAAGAAAGTCGTTTTTTTGTGTGTGTTGTATGTTCGCCGTGTTTATATATATTTATATATATGAATGGTTCATGTATGTTTAAATATGGTGTAGGATATGGCTCTAGGTATTTTTGGTAAATACGGCCTGCGTGTCATCTCCCTGAAATTCTTTATGTAATTTTATTTTGTTTTTACCAAAATGTAAACGAGGTTTTCACAATGTAATTTTATTTTTCTTTTTAGAAAAGTTCTCTCATTGGCTTGAGGGAATTTTAGGGTAGATGAGCCATATCCGAACACGGTCTTTATATGCATTTAGTAATTTTGTATGAGATGCAATGCGCTAGATGTATGTGTAGGGGTGCAATTTTAACATGCATGTTTTAATTTTACGCGACAACCACGTATTCGATACGAGCGTAGGATTTTGTATGAGATACAAAATTCGTGCATGTGTTTATATGTATGCGATACATGGAGAATAAACACATGGAACTAAACACACTCATTAAATAAACACACTCGTTTAATTTTAAAATTGGATTTAAAATTGAACCAAAATTAATTTTAAATTAAACCCTTTTAAAATCTTAAGTTTTAATGCCATCAATAAAACACCCTGTCGAAACCTTGTTCATCGTAGAGCGGTGATCGCCTTCGCGACACGTATCTACTTTTACCTTGGCGAGACACGGGTGAATGGGAGATTCAACGCAACGCCCTGTTGAAATCTCGGTTTGTTAAATGCGGTGATCGCCTCCGCGATACGTATTTAGTGGGCCTTGATGATATGAGGTTGGGCTTCAGCCTCGTTGTTTTGAGCCTAGTCATTAACGAGTTTTATTGTGTGACTTAATGGGGTTATCAAATCGGATTTGTACCTCAAGGCATTAGATGGGATAAACATGCCATAATAAGTATCATACGATGATACAGTCCCATAAAGATCTAAGAATCACATGAGATGTGATTGGTAAAGAGTTACCTACCTAAATAACCTAAGGGTGCATGATCGCCTCCGCGACGGTAAACTTTGGTGAAATATGGATCTTAGCCACTTATAATAAATTTGCTGGGTTTTTTAAAATGGTGGATATATTTTTGCTAATTAACTTTCATATCTTAAATTGTAGAATCAAATGGCAAACAATGTTAGTTCAATGTTATCACTGCGATCTATCCTTGAGAAGGATAAGTTGGTTGGGACAAACTTCCTTGACTGGTATCGTAATTTGAGAATTGTTCTCACCCAAGAAATGAAGTTTTATGTCCTAGAAAACCCTCTCCCTGAGGAGCCTGCCAACGACGCTCCAAGAGCTCAGAAGAATGCTTATGAGAAGCACTTCGATGACTCTTTGGAGGTCTCTTGCCTGATGCTAGACACAATGATTCCCGAGTTGCAAAAAGACTTGGAATTGTTGATGGCTTTTGAGATAATAACACGTCTCAAGGAAATGTTCCAGCAGCAGGCTAGGCAAGAGAGGTATGAGACCACTAAGGCTCTACACTCTTGCAAGATGGCTGAAGGTGCATCCGTTAGTACCCATGTCATGAAGATGAAGGGGTACATAGATCAACTTGGTAGGCTGGGATTTCCCATCACTTTAGAGCTTGCGACGGATTTGATCCTGAACTTGCTGCCTAAAAGTTATGATCAATTTGTCATGAACTTTAATGTGAGTGGAATGGAGAAATCAATTTCTGAGCTGCATGAGATGCTAAAGACTGCTGAGGCATCCATGAAAAAGGCGCCTGCAACAGTCTTGATGGTTCAGAAAGGCCAAGGGAAGGGGAAGGACAAAGGAAAGAGGATGGGAACCGTCCTGGTTGGTGAGACCAAGCCAGTGGACAAGCCTAACCTACAACCTGCCAAGAAGGCAAAACCTTCAAAGGATGCGATTTGCTCTTTTTGCCAAATGCCAGGACATTGGACGAGAAAATGCAAATTGTATTGGGAAGATCAAAAGAAGAGGAAGAGCTGTGAAGCCTCTACTTCAGGTATCTTTGTTATAAATGTTCTTTTTCTACTCTAAACCACTTGGGTATTAGATACAGCATGTGGTTCTCACATTTGATGTGTAGGGTCTTAGAGACAGTAGAAAGCTGGACAGAAGCGAGGTGGACCTGCGTGTAGGCAATGGAGCAAGGGTTGCTGCTATTGCTGTGGGAACATACGAGCTTGTTTTGCCCTCTGGGCTTATTTTATTGTTATTATGTACCTTCTTTAAGTTCAAACATTGTTTCTCTTTCTTATTTGGATAAGGAAGGTTTTACATGTATAAACGGTAAAGAATGGTGTTCAATTTATAAAGATGATGTTTATTTGCTTATGGTGATTTGCAAGATAATCATTACATCTTAAAATTAGAATGACAACACGATAACAATATTTATAACATTGATAAGAAAAGGATTAAGATTAACAAATCGAATCCTACATACCTTTGGCATTGTCGTTTAGGCCATATAAACGAGAAACGCCTAGAGAAGCTCCATAAAGATGGACTTCTAAGTTCATTTGATTTTGAATCATATGATGCTTGCGAATCCCGTTTACTTGGAAAGATGAGAAAGGCGCCCTTCACTGGCCATAGTGAGAGAGCAACTTACTCATTGGGAATCATACATAGTGATGCATGTGGACCCATAAGTACTCAAGCTAGAGGTGGTTATTCATACTTCATTGCGTTCACTGATGAATTCAGTAGGTTTGGCTATGCCTACCTAATGAAGTAGAAGTCAGAGTCTTTTGAATTGTTTAAAAGATTTCAAAGTGAAGTAGAAAACCGACTTGGCAAGAAAATCAAAGTCCTTCGAACCGATCGAGGAGGCAAGTATTTAAGTCAATAATTTGTTGATCATCTTAGAAGTTGTGGGATAGTCTCACAATTTACCCCTCCTGGAACTCCACAGTGGAATGGTGTTTCTGAGAGGAGGAATCAGAATTTATTAGATATGGTCCGATCTATGATGAGTCAAGCTGATCTTCCGCCATCCTTTTTGGGGGCATGCTCTAGAAACTGCTGGTTTCACACTTAACAGTGTTCCGTCTAAGGAAGTTGAGAAGACACCATATGAGATATGGAATGGGAAGAGGCCCATTATGTCTTACCTCAAGATTTGGGGATGTGAAGTTTATGTTAAGCAAACAGCCTAACGATAAACTGTCTCCCAAATCCCTCAAGTATTTGTTTGTGGGATACCCCAAGGAAGCAAGGGGGTATCATGTCTACTACCCATCTAACAACAAAGTGTTTGTAGTCAGAAGTGGATTCCTTTTTGGAAAGGGACTTTGTTTCCAAAAGAAACAGTGGGAGTAAGATAGATCTTGAAAAGGTTCAAGATCTACAAGACACTCTAGAGGCGCAGACGGAAACTAGAGAAGAGCCACAAGACGTTGTGGAAGCTCCTCTAGTAGCACAAGGACCACGAAGGTCTGATAGAACACGTTCTCAACCTCAGAGATATGGAGTTTTGATGACTGAGAACAAGGATGTGTTGCTCATGAAGCGTGGTGAGCCTACCACCTATCAAGAAGCTATTATCATCGTTTTGATGAGGTAGTCAAAGAGTTTGGCTTCTTGCAAAACCCTGATGAGCCTTGTGTTTACAAGAAGGTTAGTGGGAGCACGATTGTGTTCTTGGTGCTATATGTCGATGACATATTGCTCATTAGAAATGATATTCCTACCTTGGAGATTGTGAATCTTGGTTGGGAAAATCATTCTCAATGAAGGACTTAGAAGAAGCTGCTTATATTCTAGGCATCAAGATCCATAGAGATAGATCTCAAAGGCTTCTTGGATTGAGTCAGAGTACATACTTGGATGAGGTACTGAAACGGTTCAGTATGCAAGACTCCAAGAAGAAATTCATATCGATGAATCATAGTTTAGTCCTAAGCAAGAAACAGTGTCCCAAGACACTTGTTGATCGAGGGCGCATGAGTGACATCCCTTATGCTTCGGCAATAGGATCCATCATGTATGCCATGTTGTGTACTTGACCCGATGTGTCGTTTGCCCTGACATTGACGAGCTAGTTCCAACAAGACCCTAGTCAAGATCATTGGACCGCTGTCATAAACATCCTTAAGTACTTGAGAAGGACTAAAGATAAATTCTTGGTTTATGGTGGAACTCATGTGTAATTCGTTACACAGATGCCCGTTTTTCCAAACCGACCAAGATGATTTAAAATCGCAGTTTGGATACGTGTTTCTCCTGAACAGTGGCAACGTGAGTTGGAAAGGTTCGAAGCAGAGCACGATTGCTGATTCTACAATATAGGGTTGGTCGCGTGGAGACGCGGACCGTAAAACTAGTGTCTGAGGTGCGCTTGGTGGTCACCCTGTGGAGACAGAAAGGCACCAAGTGGGATTTGATCCTCACTGTTTTCCAACAGTGGTATATACTCAGACATTATCATCGAGATGGTTGTCAGAGGTGATGTCAAGATATGTAAAGTGATGGAGATTGTGCCCTAGGGTCAATCATCCTTTAGATATGTTGGGAACATATCAATTAATTTATGGAGATAAATTAATGGTTATCATATTATTAGCATGTTTACTATGATAACAGTCCATGATTAATTATGAGATAGTTAATCTAAACAGTCCCTGGTCGCTCATTCGAGTGGGAGCTTGAATTGAACCAAGACCAGCATGACCTCGGTGCATG
>QANZ01056126.1:0-19689 GCA_003254925.1 Chamaecrista fasciculata | reverse complement strand
ATTTAATTAATAAAAATGTTTTATTAATTAAAGTCATGGCTTGAAATTTGAAATTCAAATGAGATTTGATCAAGATTTCAAATGGATGAATTAAAAAATATTAAAGTAATATTTTAATTCATAATTTATAGGGCAAGTCGAAATTCTAGGCCCATTGGATTTAAAATATTAATGTAATATTGTAATTCAATTATCTAGAGTTTGAGACTTGGTGAGATTGACTTAAAGATATTGTGACAATTCTTTAATTCAATATTGTTGGAAAATAAATTAGTTATAACTTCCTAAGAGTTAGTTAGTTATTTTAATTTATTAAATTCAACAAGATAATTGGAGGGGAGATGGCGCATGGGAGAGAGAGATTTGGGAAGATTTGATCTTCCAAATTGATTCTCCAAGATTGCATTTTGATTCCAATTTTAATATTAAGGTAATATTTTAAATTGGAAATCAAGTCCTAAAATTGTGATATTAAGATATCATAATATTATGGTTTGATAATTATATGATTTTAGGCTTTCCTAAAATTATAATTATCAAAGTCCCCAAACCCTATAAATAGGCAAGCCATAAGTCGACTTTCACATGCCAATTCTAGAGAGAGAAAAATTTCGATTTTGATCTAGACTAGAGAGAGAATTCACAAAACTTGAGAATTAGATTCTTGAGAGTGAAATCACAAAAGGTGAAAGCCTCATGCACATAGAGAAAAGTCGACTTAAGCCTAATTCTTCTTAGAGAGAAAATTCGATTTTCTCTTGGTGAGGAGAGAGAGAGAAAAACGCAATCTTGCTTTCCTAGAGAGAGAAAGTGGCACACAATATTAAGAGTTAATATTGTGTGACAAGGTTGTGTGGGATCAAGAAGAGTTCTTGATCAAGGCGCCACAAAGTTCTTGATAATTCAAGAAGAGTTCTTGAATTTAAAAGAACACCCGTAGATAAAGGTTCCAGATTCACTTGAGAAGTGAAGGAGGCTAGCACCTGGGAATCTCCAAACTGTTCGTGTGGATTACCGGCGGAGGAAGGACGCATCACGTGGACTTCTTGGAAACGCCCCGTTCAACTAAACCGATTGAAACTCGTGAGGTATACCACTTAACCAAAAGTTTTAAATTCAGCTAGCGGATCCGTTCGGGAATTCTTGGACCTGGGCGTTTAAAGTTTTTTTTAATTTACAGTTTTTACATGCTTCCGCTGCCTTAGGCGCCCTTGAATTCCCAACATAAAGTAGTAGTCGAGGATAATGTTGCCGATCCTCTTACGAAACCTCTAGCACGGGTCGTACATGAACACCATATAACGTCGATGGAGATTAGACATATTAATGGATGTTCCTAGTGTAGGAACAGTTTGATTAATGATTGTAACTAGTGCAAGTGGGAGTTTGATGGAGATTGTGCCCTAGGGCCAATCATTTTATATGTGTGAACATATTGATTGACTAATATATGGATGATAAATTGAGTCGTTATCATATTATTAGCATGTTTACTATGATAACAATCCTTGAATAATTATGTGATAGTTATTCTAAACTGTCCCTGGTCGATTATTCATGTGGGAATGTGTGCAGGGTCTTAGAGACAGTAGAAAGCTGGATAGAAGTGAGGTGGACCTGCGAGTAGGTAATGGAGCAAGAGTTGTTGCTGTTGCTGTGGGAACATACGAGCTTGTGTTGCCCTCTGGGCTTATTTTTATTTTGAATAATTGTTATTATGTACCTTCATTGAGTTCAAACATTATTTCCCTTTCTTATTTGGATAAGGAAGGTTTTACATGTGTAAACGGCAATGGAAGGTGTTCTATTTATAAAGACAATGTTTTATTTGCTTATGGTGATTTGCAAGATAATCATTACGTCTTAAAATTAGATCGACAACACGATAACAATATCTATAACGTTGATACCAAAAGGATCAAAATTAACGAATCAAATCCTACGTACCTTTGGCATTGTTGTTTAGGCCATATAAATGAGAAACGCCTAGAGAAGCTCGATAAAGATGGACTTCTAAGCTCATTTGATTTTGAATCATATGATGCTTGCGAATCTTGTTTACTTTGTAAAATGACAAAGGCGCCCTTCACTGGCCACAGTGAGAGAGCACCTGACTTATTGGCAATCATACATAGTGATGTATGTGGACCGATGAGTACTCAAGCCAGGGGTGGTTACTCATACTTCATAACGTTCACTGATGACTTCAGTAGATATGGCTATGTCTACCTAATGAAGCACAAGTCAGAGTCTTTTGAAATGTTCAAAAGATTTCAAAGTGAAGTAGAGAACCAACTTGGCAAGAAAATCAAAGCCCTTCGATCCGATCGAGGAGGCGAGTATTTGAGCCAAGAGTTTATTGATCATCTTAGAAGTTGTGGGATAGTCTCACAACTTACCCTCATGGAACTCCACAGTGGAATGGTGTTTCTGAGAGGAGGAATCAGACTTTATTAGATATGGTCCGATCTATTATGAGTCAGGCTGATCTTCCGCCATCCTTTTGGGGGCATGCTCTAGAAACTGTTGCGTTCACACTTAACCGTGTTCCGTCTAAGGCAGTTGAGAAGACACCATATGAGATATGGACTGGGAAGAGGCCCAGTTTGTCTTACCTCAAGGTTTGGGGATGTGAAGTTTATGTTAAGTAACAGCCTAACGATAAATTGTCTCCCAAATCTCTAAAGTGTTTGTTTGTGGGATACCCCAAGGAAACAAGGCGGTATTATGTCTACTACCCATCTGACAACAAAGTGTTTGTAGTCAGCAATGGATTCTTTTTGGAAAAGGATTTTGTCTCCAAAAGAGACAGTGGGAGTAAGATAGTTCTTGAAGAGGTTCAAGATCCACAAGACACTCTAGAGGCGCAGACGGAAACTAGAGAAGAGCCACAAAACATTGTGGAAGCTCCTCTAGTAGCACAAGGACCACGAAGGTCTGATAGAACACGTTCTCAACCTCAAAGATATGGACTTTTGATGACTAAGAACAAGGATGTGTTGCTCATGGAGCGTGGTGAGCCTACCACCTATCAAGAAGGTATTGTGGGTCCCAACTCTGAAAAATGGGTTGAAGCCATGAAGGCAGAGATTCAATCCATGTACGACAATAAGGTATGGACCTTAGTCGATCCACCTGAAGGTGTAAAAGCCGTAGGGTGCAAGTGGGTTTTCAAAGAGAAAACCGACATGGATGGCAACGTTAATGTCTTTAAGGCTAGGCTAGTTGCAAAGGGGTTCACTCAACGTCATGGTATTGACTATGATGAAACGTTTTCCCCAGTTGCAATGGCCAAGTCCATTAGGATCCTCCTTGCCATAGCCGCATATTATGACTATGAGATATGACAAACGGATGTCAAAATAGCATTCCTTAATGGAAGGCTGCCCGAAGATGTTTACATGACACAACCTAAGTCCAGAGGAACCAGAGAAGGTGTGCAAACTTCAGAGATCCATTTATGGATTGAATCAAGCATCCCAGAGTTGGAATCATCGTTTTGATGAGGTAGTCAAAGAGTTTGGCTTCTTGTATAACCCTGATGAGCCTTGTGTTTAGAAGAAGGTTAGTGGGAGCACGATTGTGTTCTTGGTGCTTTATGTCGATGACATATTGCTCATTGGAAATGATGTTCCTACCATGGAGATTGTGAAATCTTGGTTGGGAAAATCATTCTCGATGAAGGACTTAGGAGAAGCTGCTTACATTCTAGGCATCAAGATCTATAAAGATAGATCTCGAAGGCTTCTTGGATTAAGTCAGAGTACATACTTGGATAAGGACTGAAACAGTTCAGTATGCAGGATTCCAAGAAGGGATTCATACCGATGAATCATGGTTTAGGCCTGAGCAAGAATCAGTGTCCCAAGACACTTAATGAGCGAGGGCGCATGAGTGGCATCCCTTATGCTTCGGCAATAGGATCCATCATGTATGCCATGTTGTGTACTCGACCAGATGTGTCATTTGCCCTAAGTATGACGAGTCAGTTCTAACAAGACCTTGGTGAGGATCATTGGATCGCTGTAAAAAACATTCTTAAGTACTTGAGAAGGACTAAGGATTAATTCTTGGTTTATGGTGGAATTGATGAAGAGCTATGTGTAATTGGTAACACAGTTGCAAGTTTATGGTGGAACTGATGAAGAGCTATGTGAGAAGGACCAAGATGATTTTAAATCGCAGTCTGGATACATGTTTCTCCTGAACGGTGGCAGTGTGAGTTGGAAGAGTTCTAAGCAGAGCACGATTGCTGATTCTACAACAGAGGCTAAGTATATAGCAGCATCAGATGCAGCGAAGGAGGCTGTATGGATTAGGAAGTTCATTGATGAGCTTGGTGTGGTTCCGACCATTGCTGATCCTATAACCTTGTATTGTGACAATAGTGGGGCTATTCCACAAACCAAGGAGCCCCGGTCCCACCAAAGGACCAAACTTATACTCAGACGTTATCACCTTGTTAGAGAGATGGTTGACAAAGGTGATGTTAAGATATGTAAAGTAGCAGGCGAGGATAATGTTGCCGATCCTCTTACGAAACCTCTTGCACGGGTCATACATGAACACCATGTAACGTCGATGGGGATTAGACACATTGATCAATGTACCTTGTGTAGGAACAGTTGGATTAATGATTGTACCTAGTGCAAGTGGGAGTTTGATGGAGATTGTGCCCTAGGGCCAATCATTTTATATGTATGGACATATTGTTTGACTGATTTATGGATGATAAATTATGTCGTTATCATATTATTAGCATGTTTACTGTGATAACAATCCTTGATTAATTATGTGATAATTATTCTAAACTGTCCCTAGTCGATTATTCACGTGGGAACGTGAATGAACTAAGACCAGCATGACTTCGGTGTATGGAGATACACGCATGTGATGCTTCTCGAGAGTCATGGTGCAATTATGTAAAGTGTTACAAGTTGCTGGACCGATCCGGATAGTCCTGCATGGGTTTAGTCATGAGCTAGCCTCTCCTGTACACTTTTCACGATGCCCTTAGACCTGAGGTCTTCATTATTCCGGCATTGTGGATGCTGAACTTTGGCCTAGTCCAACGTTGCCCGTAACAGGGTAGCCATACAGGCTAGGTACGGGTTTAGTTGTTTGCCGTGCTGAGGAATGTGGTTGACCAAGAAGGAATTTTGTCCCTCATTAAGATGAGAGATATTTGACTGGGCCCCTCGATGAGTTTGTCCAAGGAATGTGTGGCCACACAGGGTAATGGGACTAACTCAAGGAATCGAGAAAGTTATGGTCTGGATTATAAGGATGACTTTCCCATGCCTTATCCATGACCGAAATATCGTGTGACAATAGGGATTATGACAAGGTGGTACTAAGGTTAAATTGTTAATGTTAAAATGATAACTCACGTGTTTTGGGTAGTCGTGATGGCTTGCTAGAGTCCGCTCTCGACTTGTGAGTCATAGAGATGGCTTGCTGCCAATTTCACGTGAGGCCTGCTGGGTCACACATGAGCGGGACCTAGATACTGTAATGGGACACGAATTAGGGTTTAATTCGTGAGTCACTTTAGTGACACAACTTAAGACATAGTTGAATGTCTTAGGACATGAAGTCTTGTCTTAAATAAAATCTACATTTGTAATATTTAGATTTGTTAGACAAGTTTAAATATATTAATTGTTAAATAGTTAATTTGATTAATCTATTTACAATTGAGTTTTTATTTAAAATATTTGGGAATAATGAATTGGCTAAGTCTCCTAAGAGTTAGGGGATTATTGATTTATTAAATTCTCTAATATTGAAAGATAACAAGATGAGGGTGGCGCCTCACTCTTGAATTAATTAATGAAATATGATTTTCTTAATTTGAATTCAAGATTTGAATTTGAATTGAAGATTCAAATTTGAATTAAGATATTAGGGTAATATTTTAATTCAATTTGTTAAGGATATTAATAAGTTGGCGATAACTTCCTAAGAGTTAGGATTGTTATCTTATTTATTAAATTGCTATAAAACTACAAAAGGGGGTGGCGCATTCTTGGTGGATCAAATGCAAGATTTGACCTTGCATTTTGAATTTCAAGAATGCACTTTGAATTTTAAATAAAGATATTAATGTAATATTTTAATTAAGAATTCAAATCCTCCTGACTCATTCCAACCAATGGGAAGTGGGCATTTTAGGTTTCAAGATATGATCTTGAAATTTAAATTGAGTTTGCCTCTTAATTTTGAATTATAATATTAATGTAATCTTATAATCAAGATTTTGTGATTCCCTAATTTGAGGAATGGAGACTCTATAAATACACTAACAAGTCGCCTAGCAAAACCCTAGTAGTGAAGTCGCCTAGCCTTGGTGAAAAATTGGGAGAGTTTGACTAACCCTAAACTTAGGGTTTTAGAGGAGATTTGTGTGTGAGAAATGGAGAGGGGCAAAAATCCATAGAGTTAGTGACCAAGAAGTTGGTTCTTGGTAGTGCGCCATTAATTCTTGGATATTTCAAGAAGAGTTCTTGAAATTCCAAGATTGTAGATCGGTTCCCGTAATCTCTTGGAGAAGAGATTGAAGGCTAGCACCTGAGTATCTGCCAAACTGTTCGTGTGGATCACCGGCAGAGGAAGAACACGAGTCTGTGGACTTCTCGGAAATTGCGATCATTCAGCATTCATGATTTAGGTAAACATCTCATCTCACTGGTATAAGCACAAGTAGTGGATCCTGTGGAGGAGATTATAAATTTTGTAAAAAAATTTTAATTTTACCTTTTTCCGCTGCGCTTGCTCTATAATCTCCAACAGTAACTGCTGCATTAGAGATACCTCATTGGAAGGAAGCTATGCAAATTGAATTTGATGCTCTTCAAAAGAATAAGACTTAGGTTCTTGTCCCTCATGATCAGTCACAGTCTCTAGTTGATTGCAAGTGGGTGTTTAAGACTAAATTTAAACCCGATGGTGCTATCCTTAAGCACAAAGCTCGTCTTGTGGCCAAGGGTTTTCAACAATCACCCGGTTTGGACTGTGGAGAAACCTTTAGCCCAGTAGTGAATCCAACTACTATTCGAGTTGTTTTGACAGTTGCAATTACTTATGGATGGGAAGTTAGGCAATTGGATGTGAACAATGCTTTCTTAAATGGACATCTCAATGAGAGTGTTTTTATGCAGCAACCAAAAGGTTTCATCGATCCAAGAAGCCGAGTCATGTCTGTCGTTTGGTCAAGGCTTTATATGGTCTCAAACAAGCTCCAAGAGCTTGGTTTGATAGATTATGTCTCACTTTGCTGAGTTGGGGTTTTACAAACGCAAAAAGTGATGTGTCACTGTTCTATCTACGCACTTCAAAACTTAGTGTCTACATTCTCATATATGTAGATGATATCCTAATCACTGGAAATGATTCTCATTACTTGAAGACTTTTGTTGAAAAGTTGAATGTTATGTTTGCTTTGAAGGACCTTGGCTCTGCGTACTATTTTCTGGGAATAGAAATAAATCGAACACAGTCTGCTATCCATTTGAGCCAGTCGAAGTATACCCTTGATTTGTTGAAAAAATTCAATATGCTACAGTGTGCTCCAGTTTCCACACCAATGGTTACAGGGCGTAAGTTTTCAAAGGACAGTGGTAAGCCTATGAAGGACCCGACTCTGTTTCGTCAAGCTATTGGCTCGCTTCAATACTTGATAAATACTCGGCCAGATATTGCGTACTCAGTTAATAAGCTGAGTCAGTTTCTGTCACAGCCCACAGAAGAGCATTTTCAAGGTGTGAAGCGCATCTTTCAATATTTGAAAGGATCTCATGATCATGGTTTACTTATAAAGCCTTTCAAGACACTACACTTGACTGCATTTACTGATGCAAACTGGGCAACGGACACGGATGACAGAAAATCGATGGCTGGACTATGTGTTTATCTAAGAAGTACCTTGATTTCGTGGGGCTCAAGGAAACAAAGAGTTGTAGCTCGCTCCAGCACCGAGTCTGAATATCGAGCCTTGGCGGATGGTGCTGCTGAACTCAAATGGTTATTTTAACTATTGACAGAGCTGGGTTTGCATCTTCATCAGCCATCTATGATATGGTGCGACAATCTCAGTGCACGAGCCTTGGCTGCGAATCCTGTTCAGCATGCTCGCAGCAAAGTCATCGAGATAGATGTCCATTTTATTCGAGACATGATTTTATCTGGTGCTCTCATAGTCAGCTATGTTCCTTCTTCGGTTCAGGTGGCTGATTGTTTTACAAAGGCTCTCACTCTACCTCTTTTTGTACAGTATCGCAACAAACTCGGTCTTGCTCCAGCACCCTCTCGTTTGAGGGGGGATGTTAAGACATGATTAGTTTACCTTCATTATGTCTGATCTGTAATTAATTATTCTTTGTATCAGTAAAGCCTACGTGTTGCTTCTAGCACATTCTATACTCTCTCTCATGTAACTAATTCCAGCTGTACAGATTCTTTCTTGAGTAATATATATACAAGACCCAGGTACAATGATTGGTACCCTGAGATTTATTATATTTGCCCTACTTTCTAACTGAATCTATCCTTAACATCCGTGCTTCTCCCTCTTTGGGTTCTTATTTGGGCTTCCCTCTTGGGCTGGGTACTAGTATTAAAGATTTTAAGCTGATTAGAGACAAAATCCTTCATAAGATTGAGTCTTGGAACTCTAAATATCTCTCTTTGGCAGGGAAAGTTACACTCATTAAATCTACCATTGTTCCCACTGCTTCCTATTTTTCGCAAGGCATGCTTTTTCCAAAATCTATTTGTTCTTCTCTTAACAAAGCCATTAGAGATTTCTTTTGGAATGATAAGGATAGGGTTAAGAAGTTACACCTTATCAGTTGGGATAAAATTTGTAGCAGTAAAACTCAAGGTGGCCTCAACATCCCTCGTTTCCATGCTAGAAACATTGCCTTCCTTGCCAAGCTTGTTTGGAGAGCTAAATCTTCTCCTTCTGAGATGTGGGCTCTTATTTGTAATCACAGGCTTTCTCTCAAATCTGGGTCTGTGGGTTCTTTACTTGGGAGAGGCCTTGTGCTAGGATCTTCCATTGTTGCTAAAGGTTCTTGTAAAATCCTTAATTCTGGGGCTGATTCTCTTTTCTGGTTTGATGACTGGTGCCCTCTTAGTCCTCTTACATCTATTCTTCAAGGCCCCCTTTTACCCCATGAGTTTTCTTTGCGTGTTAATGAAGTTTGTATCTCTTCTAGAAATTGGAATTGGGAGGCCATCTCATTTGTTCTTCCACATGATTTTATGCTTTCTATTCTTGCTGTCTCAATTAACCCTCTCTCTCCTAATAAAGACATCTGCGTATGGAAGGATTCCATTAATTGTGTTTTTGATCTTAGCTCGGCCTACTGTCTTGCTGTGCAGCTCATTCGTAATTCCAACTCCAATCGAAGCCTTTGCAACTCTTCTCATTATTCCTGGATCTGGAAAATGCATTCCCATATTAGGAAGAAGTTCTTTATCTGGAAACTTCTGCATAATGGCATTCCTGTTAATGATATTCTGTTTTCTAGAGGGATTGGGAACACTGATGTTTGCCCCTTGTGTGGCTGTCATAAAGGAACTGTGCAGCACCTTCTTTTTGATTTTAGCATGATTGCGCTTGTGCGGAAAGAACTGTCCAGCCATACCACTTTAATTTTATTGCTAATGATATTTTTCTTAGTTGGTTAAATATTAATGCTTCTTCCAATTCGATTAATCTGCTGAACATTGAGCATGGCACCCTTTTGGTGCCACTGAAATCAAAAAGTCTTTCTTAATGCTCCTTTCCACTTCAAATCAGTTGTTTATGCTGCGATTTCACATGCTACTAATGTTGGAGATTGTGCCCTAGGGCCAATCATCTTATGTGAAATGTTATGAACATTTGAATTAATTTATAGAGATAAATTATTTTGTTATCATAATTAGCATGATTACTATGATAGCGTCCATGATTAATTATGTGATAATTAATCTAAATTTGTCCCTGGTCGATTGTTTTCGTGGGAGCGAAAATGAACTAAGACAAGCATGACCTCGGTGCATAGAGATGCATGCACTAGATGCTGGAACGAGAGTCATGGTGAAACTATGTAAAGGGTTACAAGTTGCTGGACTGACCCGGAGAGTCCTGCATGGGTTTAGTCATCAGCTTGCCTCTCCTGTACACCTGTCACGACGCCTTAGACCTGAGGTCATCATTATTCCGGCGTTGCAGTTGTCAGACTTTGGCCTACTCTAACGTTGCCCGTAACAGGGTAGCCATAAGGGCTAGGTGCAGGTTTGGTTGATTACCGTGCTGAGGAATGTGGATTGACCAAGATGAGATTTTGTCCCACATTAAATGGGAGATATCTAACTGGCGCCCTCGATGAGTCCGTCCAAGGAAAGGAGTGGCCACTCAGGAAATTGGGACTAACTCAGGAAATCGAGAAAGTTGAGGTTTGGATTATGGATGACTTTCCTGTGCCTAATCCATGACCAAGATATCGTGTGACAATAGGGTCTATGACAAGGTGGTACTAAGGTTAAGTCGGTTTTGGTAAAAACGATAACTCACGTGTTTTGGGTAGTCGTGATGGCTTGCTAGAGTCCGCTCACGAGTTGTAGGTCATAGAGATGGCTTGCTGCCAACTTCACGTGGGGCCTGCTGGGTCACACATGAGCAGGATCAGGACACCACTTAAAGGGACACGAATTAGGGTTAATTCGTGGGTCACTCCGATGGCACAATTTAAGACATAGCAAAATGTCTGGGACATTAAGTCTTGTCTTAAATAATCTACAGTTGTGATATATTTAAATTTGTGGGACAATTTTAAATATAATAATTGTTAAATAGTCAATAGGGATTAATTATTTACAATTATAATATTAGGGGAAATAAATCAGATAAGGTTCCTAAAAGTTAGGAGATTATTGATTTATTAAATTCTCTGATATTGGTTTGAGGGTGGCGCCTCATTGTGTGATTTTAGATTAATAAAATTGTTTTATTAATTTAAATCATGAGTTTGAATTCAANCATCAGGATGAAAAATGAAACAGAACACCTACGTTCCATGAGTACAGTGAAAACTGAAAGGCTTTCCATTAAGCACTAGAGTTAAAGGTATTAAAAATATATTGGGTGATATCTCAACTCAGAATCTTTGGAAAATCTTGACTTCCTAATTGTTAGGAATGTTTTTGATTTATAAAATTCCAAGAAAAATGGGGAGGAGATGGCGCATTGCTCTGTGGGTCCCATGGGAAGATTTGATCTTCCATTTGATTCTCCGAGATTGCATTTTGAATTTAAATTGAAATATTAAAGTAATATTTTAATTAGAAATTCAAGTCCTAAAATTATAATATTATTGTAATATCATGATTTTAGGATTATTAAAATCACCAAAATTATATTTAAAAAGGGGGAGCAAGTCAACTAGCCCCAACCCTAGCTCATTTGTGATTTTGTCTTCCTCCTTGTAGAGAGAGAGCAAAATCGCCACTTCCATCCCTAGAGAGAGAATAGGTCGATTTTCCTAAAGAGTTAGAGAAAATTCACCTAGTTCAATAATTAGGGTTTTGTGAGTAGGAAAACAAAAGGAGTTTTGTGTTTGCCTACTCCTTGCGCCACCTTATCTTTTGTTTCAAGAAGGAGTTCTTGAATTCAAAAGCACTGTAGATTGGTCCCTGGTTCTTTTGGAAAAAAGAACGGAAGGCTAGCACCTTGGTGCCCGGAAAACTGTTCGTGTGGATCACCGGCGGAGGAAGGACGCACGACGTGGACTTCTAGCAAACGCCTCGTACAACCAAACCGATTGGAACTCGTGAGGTATACCACTATCTTAACAGGTTTTAAATTCAACTAGCGGATCCGTTCGGGAATTTTTGGCCAGGCGCGTAAATTTTAAGTTTTATATTTCTGCTTCCGCTGCGTTTTGCGCCTTGAATTCCCAACAACTAAATGGCATTTTCTTGCTGGTTTTAGTAAGAACAATCATATTTCAAACCAGCTTAAAGTTTGTTGGAATCCTCCTGATTCTTGTTGGTTAAAACTCAATACTGATGGCTCCTACTCTAATTGTTTGAATGGTATTGGAAACATCTCGGCTGGGGGTGTGATTAGGGACATAAATGGCACTTGGGTCAAAGGCTTCGTCTCTTTCTTAGGGAAGGGAACTCCTCTTATTGCTGAGCTGTGGGCAATTTATCTTGGTCTTTTGGTTGCTAAAAGTTTGGGATGCTCTAATTTAATTGTTGAATCTGATTCTTCTTTTGTTGTTGATTTATTGAACAAAGATGTGAATCCCTCTCATCACTATGCTGCTATTATTGAGCTCTGCAGGTCCGATCTCACGACATTCCAACGGTTTAAAGTTCAACATGTGCCAAGGGAAGGAAATAGTGGCAGATAAACTTGCCAAATTTGCTGGACAGAACTTGTCTGACTTTTGTATCTTAGATTCCATACCCAATTTTTTGTCTTTGGATGTTTTTGTTGATCAGGTGGGAGTGAATGGCCCACTTAGTGTAGGGAAGGGTATTGGTTGATTGTAATTGTTTATTGACTGCTTGTAGCAGTTCTACTTTGTTCTGAACCTTGCTTTGTTTTAATGTATTCCCTATTTACGAAAAAAAAAGACAACACAAGAAATGACACGTACCACTAAGCTACAAAATCACCATGGTTAAACTATGTATACGATATATCTTTACTAATTAGCGGTTTGTTTTGTCTATATCATTCATTCCAATATTTCTCACCAATAAAACTTCAAATTCAAATTGTTAGAAAATAGTTAGTAATTAAAGTCTCACATTGGATAAGTTGAAGGGTTTAGAAGAGGGCTCATATGTGAAGGGTCATAACTCTTCATATATGGATGGTCGTAACTGTTTATTGAAAAGTCATGAATGTTGAATCATGACAAGTTATGACCAACCATTAAGGTTGGACATGAAAAGATATGAGTGTATGAATCTGAAAGGTTATACCTCTTCAGTTTTCCCTCTATAAATAGCATCTCTTCTCTCAAACAAAAAATCAACCAAGAGATCTCATCTTCAACTTTTCCTTCTTATATTGTGTTCAAAAGATATTATAGTTTTGCTAGCTATAATATCAGACTTTGTAAAATCCTGGAGGAAATATGCCATAAAACCCAGCGGCAAACGAATAGTGGGGGCTTAATTTCCTTAAGGACAATGATCACACTATCAAAGCCTATACTATTTTTCTAACACAAATTACTAAAATACCTTTACTCAAATATCAATAATTACCTATACTCTAATATAAATATAAAAAACTAGTTGACAAAATAATAATTTTCAATACTCTTATTTTTTACACTTACAACTTTCTCTCTAATATAAATATAAAAAACTAGTTGACAAAATCAAATTATAAAAAATTAATTTTTATAATTTTTACTTTATTTTAATTGTAATTCTTTTTAATTTAAAGTTGTGGGAAGTTAATCTTATATTCTCACCAACTACTTTCTCTCTCCCACTATATGTCCACATGTTTATTTTTTTGTATTTTTATAATTTTTGACCGACCATAAAGGTTCTCAGACATATAATATAGTATAGATATATATTATAATTATAAGGCCAAAGTGCGAATTTGGTCCTGTAACTTTGCTGCAGTTCCCAAATCAGTCCTATAACTTTCTTTGTCTCGAATTTGGTCTTGTAACTTTGCTCTAGTTCCCAAATCAGTCCTATAACATTTTTTGTCTCGTATTTGGTCCTGAATCTTAGCTCAAAGTCCCAAATTAGTCCTATATCTTTTTTTGTCTCAATTTTTGTCCCATATGTTTTGAAAACCTCCCACCGTTAGTCCTCCGTCTATTTTAAATTACAGTTTAGTCCTGAGAACTTCAAGTCCCTTTCACTTTAGTCCTTGACTATCAAAATGAAAGTGAAAGAGCATTCCAGAAGATTCTCAAACCTCACATCTTGGTCCCTAATCCATGAATTCTTCATGAAATGGAATAGAGATTAAAAAACAACACAAATTAAAGCAAATGATAGAGGGACCAAAACTGAAAACGCAAAAAATTTTAAACCCAGCGGAAAACGTACGGAAATTGCCGAGAAACTCAAAAACTCATCCAAAAATCCCAATTTTCACTGAAATCTCTCTCAAATAATCGTCCTCAAATGCTTTAAGAAAGAATTTTCGAAAATCCACACTTTTGAGGAGGGAGGTGATAGAAGATTAATTCCCTTACATTTGGTGATTCCAAGAAAGAAGTTCTAAAATCCCTTACATTTCTAATATCACCTCCCTCCTCAAAAGTTTGGATTTTCGAAATTTCTTTTCTAAAGCATTTGAGGGCGATTATTTTAGTGAGATTTCAGTGAAAATTGAGGTTTTTGGATGAATTCTTGAGTTTCTCGGCGATTTCAGTACGTTTTCCGGTGAGTTTGGGGCATTTTCCAATGGGTTTTAAATTTTTAGCATTTTCAGTTTTGGTCCCTCTGTCATTTGCTTTAATTTGTGTTGTTTTTGCATTTCTATTCCATTTCATGAAGAATTCATGGATTAGGGACCAAGATATAAGGTTTGAGAATCTTTAGGGATGCTCTTTCACTTTCATTTTAATAGTTAGAGACTAAAGTGAAAGGGACTTGAAGTTTTCAGGACTAAACTATAATTTAAAATAGATGGAGGACTGACGGTGGGAGGTTTTCAAAACATATGGGACCAAAACTAAGACAAAAAAAGATATAGGACTGATTTGGGACCTGGAGCAAAGATACAGAACCAAATACGAGACAAAAAAAGTTATAGGACTGATTTGGAAACTGGAGCAAAGTTATATGACCAAATTCGAGACAAAAAAAGTTATAGGACTGATTTGGGAACTGCAACAAAGTTACAGGACCAAATTCGCCCTTTGGCCTAATTATAATATTTATATGAATATATATACATGCCACACACACTCAATTGTGTGTATATGTATAAAATATAATAATAATATAATATAATATATGAATATATTTTATTTTTCAAAAATATTATATTATTATATATATATATAATTTATATTAATTTACTTAAAAAATTATTTTGGTCCCTGAAATTATACCAACTCAACAAGTCAATATTTGAGTCATCAAAATATATAATTTTCGATATATCTGTAATCCTTCATCTATTTTTTCAATTGTATTAATAATGTTTTTTAGCGCCAAGGTTTAAAATAAAATAATTCAATCCATGTTATTTTCATTTTGGTCCATGAGATAAAATATATAATCCAAGCCCCAAAATATATATATAGGTAATATTTTTTGTAGTGTAAAATTTAAAAACAAAATTCAAAAACAATAATGAGAAAAAATATATAATTCAATCTCCAAAAATATACAGTTTGGTCCCTCCTCCAGTATATATATGGGTAATATCTTTTGTAGTATAAAAATTTAAAAACAAAATTCAAAATCAATAATGATAAAAAATATATAATTCAGTCCCCAAAAATATAAATTTTGGTCTCTCCTCCAGTATATGTATGAGTAATATTTTTTGTGCTGTAAAAATACAAAATTCAAAAACAGTAATGGGAAAAAACATATAATTTGATCCCTAAAAATTTACAATTTGGTCCTAATCACGCACGTCGCAATGCGCACCAAAAAGACCGGCTACACATGTAGTATAATGATACTCGTCGGGTCGTATACTCGTCAGAAGAATCTTGGTGAGAAACATAGGATTAAGCCAGTGAACTGTACTACATAGTAGCTAGTGTATTCTGCTACTGATCCTCATGTATTTCCGATTACAGAATGGTCATATTATAAAGAGATGAAAAACTCCCCAGACGATAAACTCCGGTGCTCTAGCTTGATCATCCGAACTCCAAGCAAGCTTCCTAACTGGAAATTGATGGAGAAACGCCGAAGACGAGCCCTCCTCCTCCAATTTCAGCCATGGACAGTGGTGGTAATGAAAAGAGATGAAAGGGGAGTGTGGAGGCTAGGTTAGATGATGGGAAAAGAGTGTGTGTTAGGGAACAAATGAATAGAGTGTATATGTGGTTGATTAGGGTCGAAAATGGGCCTAAGTTTTGGGTCTTTAGGGTTAGGTATCGGGTCATTTAAGTTGGGCAACGAACCGGGTCGAAATAAACCAACTTATGCAGAATTCGAGACTTCGCCAGTTGTCTCGCTGGACGCACATCTGGCAAGCTAATTGGCGAGATTTTAAGGTGCTTGCTGGAATTTTGCTCGCCAGATGAATTATCTGGCGAGATAACTGGCAAGGGTCAAAAAGTGAGGTTTCTTCACCGTTTCACTCCCGACTCGATTCCGCTTCGATCCCAGCCTTCTTCCACTTCAATCCTTGGGTCTTTGGCTCCTAAAAACTTACAATTGCCCTAAGATAGACATGTAAAACCTCAAGATATAATTAAACACTTAAAACACGAGAGATTTACACTAAAAACCGATAAAAGGACCAAAATGCAATTGTGATCTCAATGCAACAACTATCATATCTAGAGATCTACATAAAACATCATAAAACACATCCAAAGACCTCTAGATAGCATGGTATAAACCGACTCGATCAGGTCCCTCCTCCAGTATATATATGTATAATATTTTTTGTAGTGTACAATATTCAACGGAAAATTCAAAACCAACTATGAGAAAAAATATATAATTCATACAAATAAAATACATGTTGAGCCTTCATCCAGTATATATATGAGTAATATTTTTTGGTAGTGCAACAACTGAAAAACAAAATTCAGAAAAATTTATAATTCATACACCAAAAATATACATTTTGGTCCCTCCTCTAGTATATATATGGCTCCCTGGATTATTGGCTCGCTCACAGATTGGTCCCTGAATTATGGAAATTGACAAATAGGTCCCCGAATTTTACTAACGTTAGTCAAATTGGTCATTCCGTGAAATCACCGCTAGTGCAAGCGCTGACGTGGCCGTTAACTGCTGACAGCAGTTGGAAAACTGAAAATCAAAAAAAAAAACCACATGTGCTTGATTTGCCACATAGGCATTAATAATTTAAAAAAAAACATTTCCTTCAAAAATCAAATTCGTCCCTTAGTCATATTTTTTTCAAAAAAAAATTACTTTTACTCACCCATTCCTATCCCATTACTTTCAATTCCCCCTCTTTTTCATCATCTTCATTCATTTTAGTCTCAAATCCTCAAAATAAAATTATAAAGTGTCCCAAAACTCTTCCAAACATTCAAATTTAGTCCATAAAAGTATTAAAAACCATAAACCCTAAACCCTAAACTCTAAAACCCTAAACCATAAAACTTAAACCCTAAACCCTAAACCCCAAACTCTAAAACTTAAACCCTAAACTCTAAAACTTAAACCTCAAACCCTAAACCCTAAAACCCTAAACCCTAAAACTTAAACCCTAAACCCTAAAACCCTAAACTCTAAATCCCTAAACCCCTAAACTTATTTTCTTAAAAATAACTGATTTTCCCCTAATCAAACACCAAAGACACCCTAATTTCTTCATCTTCATCATCCTCAATCATCATCCTCACGCAAAATTCATTTTCCTGTTCACTTCGCACTGTGTAAATTCTTCCAAACATTTCCCAGATTCGCGATTTCATCATCATCCAAACAAATCACCGCCACCTTCCCCCCACTGTCACTGACACCTTCCCTTTTCACACTTCCCAGATTTTCTCCCCAAAATCAAGAGTGAAATCGAGAGAGAAAGAGAGAGAGAGAGAGAGAGAGAGAGAGAGAGAGAGAAATCAAGAGAAATTTAGTTGAGAGCAAAATTCTCGTTAATCTCTCTCTATCGATCACTGCAAATGAGAGAAAGACGAGATTAAAAAAATCCGAAATCGATGAGCGAGAAAGACAACAACGAGAGCTTTTTTGCGAGAGAGAATGAGTCGAATTTGGTAGTTTGGCATCAAGTAATCAGAACGCAGTGGAGATGAGCGAATCTGGTAGTTTTGCTGTCGAATCTGGTAGTTTTGCTATTGAATCTGTTGATTCAAGCTTGGATTTTGGGAAGATGAAGGAGATGAAGTTTTGTTGTCGAATCTGTTGATTCAAGCTTGGATTTTGGAAAGATGAAGGAGATGAAATCGTGAAGATGAAGACGAAGATGGAGATGGTTGGTTTAAGTTTTAGGGTTTAGGGTTTAGGATTTTAGAGTTTTGGGGTTTAGGATTTTAGGGTTTTGGGTTTTGGGGTTTTGGGTTTTAGGATTGTAGGGTTTAGGGTTTAGGATTTTAGAGTTTACGGTTTTAGATTTTAGGGTTTAGGGTTTTAGGTTTTTGGGGTTTGGGTTTTGGGGTTTAGGATTTTAGGATTTTAGGTTTTAGGGTTGAGGATTTTAGAGTTTAGGGTTTTAGATTTTAGGGTTTAGGTTTTAGGATTTTAGGGTTTAGGATTTTAGGGTTTGGGGTTTTAGGGTTTAGAGTTTGAAATTTTAGGATTTTAGATTTTAGGGTTTAGGTTTTAGGATTTTAGGGTTTAGGGTTTTAGGGTTTAGGATTATATAAAATTACAAAAGTTTCAGTAAATATATTTAAAATTTGATTATTTGACAGGTATATGAGTTTTCTCTTTTAACCCAAATTGGTATAAAATGCAAAGGTGCATCAGACTAAATTAAACCAAATTAACTGAAACAAATTTAAATTATTTTGAAAAATAAGGGATTTAATCTTGTTTGATTAATGATTCAAGTATTTAGTTAATTAAATTAAATCACTAATATATTTTATATTTTATCATTTATAATTTTATATAACATTTATACGTGGGATAATCACTACTCTTTTTCATAAGCAAAAAGTTTAATAGTAATTAGTTTGTTAACACCATCAAGATTAGTGATGATTTTAATTACAAATAAGATTACTTGTACTTTTATTTGCCTTTCTAATTCAGCAATATTTACCGATTATTCTTCTTTTGAATTATTAAATAAAAATTTTTTGATCGATTGTAAAAACCATTTGACCTTTCTATAATATAACTTAGCGTAATACATTGTTATGTATATTTTACATCAATTAAATGTAGATTAATATTTTACTTCATCTGTATTTTCAAGTTATATATATATATATGAAAAACTAAACAATCACAAATATTTAAGCCTGGTCTTTTTTTTGTTTTTGATAACTTGAAAAAAGGATGAACGAGATATAAGAAAATTAAACATCCAAATCAACTGGATGTGAGGTGCCCACAGGAGTGGAACCACCTAATACTAGACGAGGCTACAAAACTACGCATATCATCAATAGTCATGAATGGACCAACACTATTTAAGCCTAGTCTTAGTAATTTGAAGAAGGCTATGATAAGGTTAAATGGAGTGCCATTAGTGATGTGCTTATAGAGTTTCAAATTTTGAAAGAATTAGATAAGATTTTTTTTATATATTTGTTATAAGATTCTCCAATAAACATTTGACACAAGAAAACAAATTTGATACTTGAGCAATCATGATAGAGAGAGAAAATTAAACATACATCTTTACATGACCAATTATAAAAGAGAAAGAATAAAAATCAAACTTCTAATTAGAAGAACTTTATAGTTTATAGCAAGAAACCTTACCTAAATTTTTTCCTTTTGAATTCATTCAAAGATAAAAGACATCTTATTTTCACTTGTATCTCTTGTTTTCACTCTTTTTTTTTT
>QANZ01056120.1:0-14232 GCA_003254925.1 Chamaecrista fasciculata | reverse complement strand
AAAAAAAAAAAAAAAAAAAGGTATGGCAAGAAGTTCCGCAGTAAATTAATTAAGTATAGGAGCTAGGCGAAGGAAAACCATATAAAATGCTCCAATTAAGGTATGATACAATGATAGAGAAATAAAAAAGAAAGTGAAAATTTAAGTTTGACAATTTTCTGTTCTTGTTTGCGTTCTAATCATTGAACTATTGAAGTCTCTAACAAAAGAATATAGTTCAACTAACACAATGTAAACAGAAGTCTTGTATGCCTACAAGAAGCAAAATTTACGAAAGTTTTAAGACACAAATGATAATTAACATTTAACAATGCCTCCCAAAAATAATGTCCATACCCAAAAATTCAGCATAACAAAATAAAATAAAAAGGTCACAGAATTCTTAACTTGCAGTTGCAAGTTAGAGCTAGGGACTTCATGAACCTGATTTGGTCGATTTAGTTTTTGTTGGGTCTAAAATAGGTTGACCTAACTTTAGTCTTAGTTAAATTTATTATTTACTAATAAATACGTTAAAAATAGTATTTTATCAATTTCAAATTCATAATAATTATATTTAATAATCTTTTCTTTTAATACACATAATATACTAATGACTCTTTATGTCTGATGGTTATATCAACATTGTTTTAAGATTTAACACTGAAAAATATAAAATTATTTAAAGTCATTTATTATATAGTAAAATGATAAAAAAAAATTGTGAGAAGTTATTTTTTTATTTTAAACAAATATAAAAATAAGTTTTGGGAAATTAATTTTTATTTTCTAACAAATTTTTTTAAAAAAATCACTTTATTTTTCCACTATTATATATATATAATTATATATATTGTGTAAAATTTTATTTTAATATATAATTTAGGTAACTACTAGCCAACTATCAAAACATTGCAAGACCATAAAAATCATTTTGAACCTGATAGATCCGAGAGATTCAATTTGAATCAAATATTAAATATGCATAAACCATGTACAATCCTAATTAGAACACTTTTGAGTTTTGAGGTAATGTTTAGTTTTAAACTCGACGGTTTTCTCAAAGGCATCATCCATCGATTTGGTTGGTATTATCCAAATCTCTACATAATACATAATTAAAATTTTATGAAACAAAAAAAAAGGAAATCACACTCTCAGTCCCACTCTCACTGTCTCACACTCCACTAGTACAATGACCTTTTTTGATTTTATCTTTAAGGAAGGCTCTCAGAAACGGAGCGCTAAGCGACAAAAAGATCCAAAATTAGGAACGAAAAGTCCACGACATGATGGGCAACGATAGTTATCACTTATCACTTTTTGGTCCCTCTAAAATAATTACGGAAACGAAATTAACGGTTACCTCTAACGCCACGTAGTCGACGCTGCAATCGTTGACGAATCCAACGGTAAGAAAGTTGTGGAATATGGTTACTACGGTGATCCTCCTCGTAGGATAATAAAAGGGAGAATGATTGAGATAAGGAAAGACGATGCTTCCTCCTTCTATCGTTCGTAGTGCCTCCGTTGAAAATTTCATCATTTGGACACTATATATATCCCTTTTCCACTCTCTCTGATTCACTCAAACTTTGAAAATTAAGCTCATCATCTAGTTTCTTCCTTCTTCTTTATCTTCTTCGTTTTCTTCTCAAATCGATTACGTAAAATAGTTGAATTCGTTTTGAATCATTCTCATGGCGAACTCTGTTGAACTTTCGGCCCTCGATCGCATAAAATTGCATCTCTTAGGTGAACTGTCTCCAGTGGGTACTTTCTCCACTGCACTTAGCAGTTCATCAAGCGATGCTTCTCAAAATCTCTGGTTTTCTGAAGGAAACTCTGCGATTTCCAGATCTGACTCAGAATCATCGAGTTCTGAATCATCCTCTTCCATCACGGTCTCTGATTTCTTTCCTGAAACCTTCGATTTTCCCACCAACTTTGAATTTGTGACCGAAAACCAAGTGATTGACCTCACAACGCCCAAATCTGAAACCGCAAATTCACAATTCGACGGAAATTTCCCCAAATTACAACAATCGAACAATCAATCAACACCAAACCCTAGCTCGTTCGAGTTTCAACAACCTAGATCCGAAACACAAGATAGAAAAACTCAAGTAAATCGGAAGCCGTCGTTGCAAATCTCGCTTCCGAAGAAGACCGAGTGGATCCAATTCGGAAACCCTAACCATCAACAACAACAAGATGTTCCAGAAATGATCGTGCAGCAGAATACTACTAATAACAATAATAATCCAAACCTTGCAGAGAAAAAGCACTACCGTGGAGTCCGACAGAGGCCGTGGGGAAAGTTCGCCGCCGAGATTCGTGACCCGAACAAGCGTGGATCTAGGGTTTGGCTCGGAACATTCGACACAGCTCTCGAAGCCGCCAAAGCCTACGATCGAGCCGCGTTTAAGCTTCGCGGCTCAAAAGCCATACTCAATTTCCCGCTCGAAGTAGGGACCTCCGGCACGACGGCCGGCGCGGAGGAGAGAAAACGCCGGCGTGAAGATGAGGCGGAGAAGGAAGTTGAACAAGAAGTGAAGCCAGTGGTGAAGAAAGAGAAAACGACGGAATCTGACGTAAGAAGTATAAGGGACATTCCGTTAACGCCGTCTAGTTGGACCGGGTTCTGGGACAACGATATCAAAGACATTTTCGCGGTTCCGTTGTTATCACCGTTATCTCCGATCCCGCCGTTTGGTTTTCCCCAGCTTATGGTTGTATGAATATCATCATGAAATATGAGAATTAATGTACACTGTAATGTTTTCATTTTCATGGTAATGGATATGATTTAATTTATTTGTTATAATTCATTGAACTTATCCATGTGATGAACGTTGATTCATTATCATTAATTCATTACTATAGTACTACTTTACTACGGAAACAAACAAGATTTATTTATATAAAAAAAAAACAAGATTTATCATCAAAATCAAAATATAAAAATAATTTAAGCTAATTCTTAATGTATAAAGATTAGACATCAAGAAAAGAATAATGAGTTGTTGATTCATGTTAAAGTTAAACTATGTATATTGAAGTAGGGACAAGTTCTAAATTACAAAACAGTTGAGGTTGAGGGATCTAAAATTTAAACTAATATATTTTTTATTATTTTTTTATTTTGTAAATTGGGTATTCTACTATTCATAAATTCATTCAGTTAATTACAGGGTATAAAATAATCTCGTCACTTTAATTAATACTCTAAATGATTTGTCTTTTTCTTTGGCAAGTTGCTTAAATCACGATGATGTTGATGCCCATTTGATCGGTACAGTGTATTTATGCAAATGACATATATAGGAGATGGACCTTCTAACTCATCCACAAAGAGCTAATTATTTTAATCAACGTTGAACATTTATTTTAATCTAAACTTTATTAATTAGTATTTGATTTCATTTAGAATATTTATTTGATGTATATCCTAGTTTTAACTATGATAAATTATACTTTTATACCTTGTAGTTTTGCCCAATTTTACTTTGATACCTTAATATTTAAATAGTGACATTCTGATATCCAGTGTTTTTCGCTCGTAACACAAAGGAGCTTTGTGATTTACTTTTGTTAGCATTTATCGAAAAATACTGACATGGCTCAATTTTAGCTATCAATTTTACTGTACCATAATGATCGGTTCCCTTACATCTTAGTCGTCGGTTCCAAGATTAAATACTTATTTTATTCCTCATGGATCAAAATGGATTAGAAATAATTACAAAAAGATCCATGGTTTTATGTTGTTCCTGACTTCTCTCACTCTTTCAAATTTTTTTCTCAATCCAGTTCTTAATTAATTACAAATCAATCCAAAAAGAGAATATATTTGTAAAAGCAAAAGTTACTTCAACACTTTCCATTAAATATTAACAGAAAAAAATTATAGGGCTCCCTTTATATTAACGACGAAAAATATAAGATACTAGAATATTATTTTTTAAATCTTAAAACCGAGTATTAAAGTGAAATTGAACTAAACTATAAGTACTAACGTATAATTTAACCTTTATAATAACAATACTCATAAAATTGATTGAGACCAAATTAAAAAATTATATAAATATACAGTCCCAATCTAATGTGTGGGTGTGACAGTGAATTTCATTGCTAGTAATGTCGTCAGCGTGGTTAAGAAATTCAAAGAGGTGCGAACACATGCCTTTGAAATTATTGACTTACTTGGATTTGTACTTTAATAATGCACCGCAAGCTTCGTGCTTCATTTAAAGCAAAGTCATCTCTTTAATTTCAACCATATCCATTATCTCTCTGCAATATACATATTTGACCATCTCTCATTATTTTAATAAAAGTTTTATATTATAAAGTATATAAATTATTTTTAAAATATAGTTATAATTAAAACAAAACTTAATTTCAAATCTACTATCCATAATTTTTTATCTTTAATGTTTTTATTTTTTTAATAATTTATTACTTTATGCAAATCATGTTTTCAATTAATTATATTTTTATAATTATAATATTTAAACAAAAATTTTGGTGTGAATTATAATATTTAAAATAATCTATATAATATATTAAAATAGAACTTTCGTTCACGTTACAATAAATATATTTATTTATATAATTTAATTTTTAAAATATTAAAATATTTTTTTATATATTCTTATAATTTAATTTTTATAATTAAAAATATTAAATTTTTTAAATATATTAAATTTATTATAAAATATAAACTTATAGATTTCAATTATAAAATAGATATTATAGATAACTTTTACTAAAATTTGAATTGCTTAAATTAAAGTACCTATTCTACCGCATAAATAAATTGGATTGGGGCCTTAAAGTTTTAACATGATATTTGAGTTTGATGATTTCACATGTAATAAAAAAAGATTCAGAATTGAAAAAAATTTATATGTAGCTTTTAAAGTTCAAAAAGTACATAAGCTTAATCAAAAATAATAATACAAATTACCTGATACCTCAGAAACTCAAAAATAATAATAATAATAATAATAATAATAATAATAATAATAATAATAATAATAATAATAAACCCAAAGCCTCTAGTATATAATATTCAAAAGGGCGTGCTCATTCAATTAAATGCATGTCCTTGTCAACGTACACTAACATTTACCCCAGCCCATGCATTATTTAATAATACAGAGAATACAAAATAAACACCAAATTAATTATTAGCTAAGCCATATGTAATTATTTAAGAATATCATCATTATTGATATTGTTCTTACTCGAGCTTCTTAAGTATTGTGAAACCGTTTGGACTTTGGCCACAATATGATATCTGAAAATATAAAAGCACTTACGAATTAAGCTACAAATATAATATTAGACATGAAATATATACTTCGATTTCAATAATATATATATATATCTTATATTATATGGCTCCACCCCTTTGTGGTCGTCTATATTTAAAACTATATAGTTTATGAAATTAAAAATAAGAAAAAATTAATTATTTGGTCTCTCTTTCTTTACTAAGTTAACAATTTAGTCCCTTATTTATTTTATATACATATTTGCGTGCCCGTTAGGACACGCAAAGCCCCTAGTATATATATATTCTAGAGCCTTAGAAGTTGGAATAATTAATGAGTCAAAGTCGTGTCTGGCCTTCAAAAATTTCTGCATATGATCTGTTTCAAGACAACGGCCACGTTTTCAACTCAAACGAGAATCTGCTTTTGTTATCTCTCTCTATATATCTTATATTATATGGCTTCTTCCCTTTCTGGTCGTCCACATTTTAAAACTATAGTACAAAATTAATAATAAGAGGAAAATTATTATTTGATCCCTTCTTTTTTACTGAGTTAACGATTTAGTCTCTCATTTATTTTATATACATATTTGCGTGCCCGTTAGAGCACGCAAAGCCTCTAGTACTCCCTCCGGTTTTGAATATCTGGTGTTTTAGAAAATCATTTTTGTTCCAAAATATCTGATGTTTTATAAATTCAAGAGAGCATTAATTATTTTTTTACCATTCTACCCCTATTAAATATAGTAGAGTCATAAATGTATAAACATTTTCCAAGTAATTTAATAGGGATAGTTTAGTCATTTTACTTCATTTTTCTCTTCATTCTATGTTGACTAATCATTTCCTTAATCTGTGTGTAGAAACCTTAAACACCAGATATATAGAACCGGAGGGAGTATATGTTTATGTTTATGTTTGTTGACTTCTCTAGTTCTTGCATTATTTGCTTAATTAATTACTACCTTTTGTGGATATAATTTATCCCAGCTGCTTCAATAATCTTCGTATATATGGTAAAACTGTGGATGCTTGTAAAAATTGGTAATAAGTTAAAATTTAGTATATTAGTTTTAAAGTATAGTGTGTTATTTTCTCGAATTGAACTATAAGTAATTAAACAGAGTTGAAAAAATAAATTAACCTTTGATCTGTTAAAAAGTATAATATATAGATGTGATTAATCAGTATTTTTTAAAATTTAATTGTTTGATAATTACATGCACAAATTTTGTATAGCGCAACAAATCTCTTTAAGGGACCGTCTTTTCATATATAACAAATACATTTGTCATATATATCAATATATAATAGGAGTTAGGTTTATTTGATACAAGACTACTACTTCAAATGACACAAAATAAATATTAAAACTATCTAATAATATCTTCTTCATCATGGAACTGCTTAATTTCAGCTTAAAAGATTTCTTCTAATTAACTAGTTTTCCACGACTCTTTAAACATGGAGAACATTATGTGTACAACATAAACACAGTCTATATTATATATATATATATATATATTTATTATGCACGTCGTTGTTAGATTAAAAATAAAATGTAACATCATTCCAAAAAAGATGTCCAAGAGTCAACTCCACGATTCACATATAGTTAAGTTTTGTAGGAAAAAAATTAAAGTTTAGTGCTTTAATATCGGCCTGGTCAAAACTTTATTTCAGTCCTCAAATTATATAGTCAATTTTATTTTGATCCTATAAAATTATTTTTTTGTGTGGCTTTGATCATCAAATTTTCGCTTTTGTTTCACCATTTCAAAATGTGACTTCATATGTTTTGGGTTTTTATTTCTAACATAAGCAATTGAGATGAATTATTTTTCTCTCATGTGTCATAATAAGTGATATGACAAATGAAAAAAAATATTTTTAGTCACAAATTAGAGATAAATTTGTGATTGATTTTTCTTTTCAAATGATGATTTTTTTTTTGTCAACTTACGCATGTAAATAATATGAGAGATATATAAATGATACAATATCTCAGTTGTTCAAGTTAGAAATAATAGTATAAATTAGTATAAATTACATTTAGACGAATAATGGAATAACTGTGAAAGTTTGATGACTAAAACAAAATAAAAACAATTTTAAATGAAACTAATCCTATAACTTGAGGACCAAAATGACAAATTAACCTTTAATATTCTGATAAAAGTGATGTTCCTGACAGCAAAAGAAATTTGTGTATGTTCAAATCTCTTGATCGAAGTAATCAAATTTTGAATTTTATGAACTCTTATATATGTTGAACTCCATGCGTGATAGAATATTATATTGTCATAAGAGACATTTTAAATTCAAAATTTGATGCAATCAGACGTTGATTGTGGTTACTGAAATATTTTAAAAGAACAGTATCTCCATAGAATTTTCAAATTTTTGGAGTTATAAACTAATTAAACAGATTGCCAGCCATCATCAACTATAACATACTTAGCATGAATTTCATCATTCTTAAAGCTGCAATAGAAAGAAAAAAATATTCAAAGGGTTACTTTATCAATATTAGATAACAAAGACAAAGCAGGAAACTCAAAAAAGCCAAAATAATTAATAACAAAGAATAGAATTAGTAAAACTACATGTTAAATGAATTGGGAAAACTACATCCCATCAATGTATCACTTAGATCAACACCTGCAAATCATGGGTTGTTAGGTAGTGCTGATTTTCTTTTTCATTGATAGTTGGATTAGATAATATATTCTTTGGAAAAATTCTTCATTTGGTACATATAGTTTGCCTAAATTTTGAATTCAGTCCATATGATAAGATTTTGCAGCAAGTTGGTACACTATACCAAGATTCATAGGCTAACAAAACAGCAAGTTGGAGATATGTAGTTTCAGGGAAAGTTATTCAGCAAGTCAGAATATGTATACCACCTTTAAATATAATTTCTGAGCTTCAAAACAAATAATACTCCTATTCCTCGGGGTCATCAATTTGTAGTAGTTAATTGATATAATTGGCAATATGGAGATGCAGCAATATTAGCAATTTCCATTCTGTTAAGAAGCAATACCTCCAAAGTCAGGGTTGTTGAGTTTCATACTAATAAATTGAAACTGATTTATGTCCAAACTGAATGTCACATTAAGAATAAAATCACGCTGTTGATATTATTTGAAGTCACTCACTGAGAGAGTACAATACCTGATACTTGTGTGTCACTTAATTCACATGATACCACTAATAAATTTGAAATCTATTTCCCATATGCAGAAGAAATGAAGAAACTATAATTTCCCAACAACTTCTTGATTATTTCATAACAACCATAATATAATTAAGCAGAGTTGATAATATAACAAACAACTACCAATTTATAAATAGACTGTTATTTTAAACATTTAGACCTCTTTTTCAAATCCTAAAGTTATCTAACTCTTCTGTTCATGACTACACCAAGCCAAAAATAATAACTTATTTATTATTATCAGTTAATTGTATCCAAAAACAATAATTTTTTTAATTGTCCAGAATTTAATCATTCTACTGTCATGATATATTTTAAAAGGGAGTAACAGTTAAATATTATATTTTTGAGAAAAATCATATCCTTTAATCACTCTGTCACCATGATATATTGGTAACTTCTGAAATTCCTATAAGAGATAAAATTTCATTGGAAAACATAGTCATATAAGTATAAAATCCCTTCTTCCTCAAAGTGAAGCTTCGTACTTGTTACAAACCTGCACAATAAACTCAGGAACGATGAATTTTTTGATCTGAGATGAAGCTTCGTATGGGTTGATTGTGCGAAATCAAGAAAAAGATGGATGCGGTGAAACTGTAAATAGAAGAAGATGGTCTCCACAATAGAATCCATGTCCAACTGTAAATAGAAGAAGAAGAAACTTGGTGCGTTAGGTGAGTTTCTTGCACCGACTGTAAATTGGAATCGAAATCGGAAGGTGAATGCAGTGAAAGTGAACCGAAATCGGAAAGTGAATCGGAATCGAAAAGGGATGAAATATTACCTGGATTCAGGCAGATGCGGAGTGGAAGAACATCGACTGAAATGGCGGTCAAGTTTGTGGCGTTAGGGTTTAGGGTGAAAAGAGAAAGAAGAGAGGGTGAGAAAGGAGGAAGGTCGGCGTGACTGTGATTGTGTGATTAACGAATGAGAAGATGAGGAAAAGAGTGATTGTGTGATTAAAGAATGAGAGATGAGGAAAAGAGGAATGTCGATGGAGGGGAATTTAAAATTCAAATTGCAAATTGAAATTGAAATTTGAAATACACCATTGATAAGCGCCATCTCTTAGCCATTTTAACAGAAAATAAAATGGGAAAACAGTTTTTATGGGACAGGTGTCGGCCAAAGATTGATTGTGTGAATTCAACAGTAATAAAACACTGAAGGAGGTGCTGACACGTGGACAGAAATGGTCATTGCTTTATTGGATTATTTAGATTTACTTTGAATCCGAGTTTCATTGGTTTTCACCTTATGGATCTTAATGGATTATTTTTAAAATACTTTTTTTAAAAAAATAAAGTCGTACTTATCGCCCATGCGTGACATCTCTTATATATTTTAGTTAAAGTACAATTTTAGTTTTTTATTTGGGGTATGTTGCAATTCAGTCTTTTATTTTAATTTTTTGCAATTTTAGTCTTATATATCATTTTCAAAAATTTTATTTCTTAGTCCCAATGCTGAAATGTGTTTATATTTCTTTTATTTTAAGTTCAATTATGACGAGTTTAAAGTTATCGGTTATTCTTAACAAGTCCTTTATTTGTCAAGTTAAGATATAAGATCAAATTGGACTCTGAAAGAAGATTGTTCGTTCTATAGTCATATAAGCAAATTTGATCATATTTCTTTCGTTTCAAATTTGATTGCGACAAATTCGGAGCTATGAGTTACTTTTGATAAGTCATTTTTCTACTTAGTTAGAACCATTAACCAATAAGGTCAAATATGACTCAAAAAGTGATTTTCGATAATTTTTCGCTTTTTGGTTTTAGAATTACTTTTGGATCCAATTTAACCTTATTTGCTAATGGTCCCAACTAGATAGAAAAATGACTCACAAAGAGTAATACAGCTTCAAACTTGTCGCAATCGGACTTAAAATGAAAGAGATATAATAAACTTTATTTTATTTTTAATTATAAAATGAGCGACTCACTTTTGAAACTTAATTTGACCTTATTTGCTGACCACCTCAATTAGACAAAGAAATAACTCATCAAGAATAATTTGTATAATTTGTAGTTCTAAACTCATTGCAATCAGACTTAAAACGAAACAAATATGATCACATTTAATTGTTTGGACCAAATAATGAAATTTTTGAGAAAGATATAAGATTAGAATAATTTTTTTTAAAAAAAAAATTAGATTTCAACTAACTCCAAAGATGAGAGATAAAAAATACACTTTGATCTCTATTTTTTTCAAAAAAAAAAGTTTTTTGGTCTCAAATTATTCTCACATGTGCGTCAATTTCTTTTTATTATCTCTCTATATATAAATCACAAATTGCAGCGTTGGACAATCTTCTTTTTAGAAAATTACATATTGATTATTGATGCAAGCCAATGCCATTACACATAAAACACAACTTGCGATTTAATTTTGTACATATGTCTTCCTAGAATAATGTGTGTTCAACATATGTGACATGATCTATATTTAAATTAAGAGATAAAAAGGCATTTTACGTAACTACGTACGTGAGTTACATGTAGGATGTTGATTACGTGGGTGTTCGTTAGATAATTTAAATAATTTTAAATTTATGATCTAACTATTCAAGTCAATTTAATTTTTAAATTCACAATTTAGACTCCTAAACCATTTCATCCCATCTCACATCACTTTCAAAACATTTTCTCAATCAACTCTTAAGGATCAAAGTAGAAAAAAAAAAGTTTTAAGACCAAAAAGGAACTCACCATATAATTTGAGGACTACAATGAAATTTTAACCTAAAATAATAGTAAAATTTCTAAAATTTTATCAAACATATTTGTCAAAAAAGAATTGACACCTCCCCGACTTGCCCTATATGCAATTTGGATGATGAGACGGTCCTCCATGCAGTTGTCTCGTGCCCTTCTCTTTCAACTTTTTGGAATTATGCAGGTATCCCTTTTCTGCAAGAGTTTGATACTGATATTACTTTCTTGGAGTGGTTGAATCATGCGTTTACCCAATGGAACGAAAAAGACTTCTCCCTTTTTACTGTGGCTGCTTATAAATTATGGGAGAGAAGGAACCAGTGTAGACTCCAACCTGATGCCAATTTGAAGCCTTGGGACCTATTGTGGAATGACTGCCTGAATGCTAAGAGTTGTTTGGACTGTCTTGACGAGTTAGCTCTGATTCATTACCCTCTCATGTTGTTCATAGTTGGTTGCCTCCCACGGTTGGAATCCTCAAAGTAAATGTCAATGGTGCCACCAACGAAACGGGAGGGGGTATTAGTTGTGTAATCAGAGATTTAAGAGGAAACGTCATTGCTTCTGCTGCCAAAAGAATTCATGCCATTTTAGCTCCTGACTTGATAAAAGCTCTTGTTGTGGAATTTGAGATGAAGTTTGCTCTTGAGTTATGGTGCTACAAGATAGTTGTGGAATCTGATTGTCAAAAAGTCTCAAATTATAATCCTATATCTTCAACTAATTTGTCTTTGTTTGAAACAGTTATGGAAAATGTAAGTCATTTAAAATCTCAATTTGTTTCTTGTGATTTAGTTTGGTGTAGAAGAATCTATAATGAGGCTGCTTATAGATTAGCAAAGCACTCTCTTTTCTTAGCAGGTTCTGAGATTTAGTTAGAAGATTTGCCTTCCTATTTCTGATATAATAGCTTTTGAGCATGTTTAATGAAATTTTATTTTCTCATAAAAAAAATTTAGAACCCTAAACATTTTACAATTCGAAAAAAGAAACCTGATATCCACCCCAAAAATTTATAGGAGAGAGTGTTGATAAATTTCCATGTGAAGCCCAAATAGGCCCAGCTAATGTTTTGATTTGTTTTATTTTTTTAGGATCAAAGGATAAATGGATAATTCATCCAAAAATGTATGAAGCCCAAATAGGCCCATCTTCTAAAGCCCATCAAAACACACATACAGAAGAATTTTCAAATAACTAGTTTTGGTCAGAAACCAACAGACAGAAAAAGACAATATTTGTTGACTTTTTGGTGTATCTGCCATCCTCAAACGACTTCTCATTTACATTTCGACGTGACTGATCAAGGCAAACTAATAATAATAATAAAAATAATTATTTAATGTAATAATATTTAAATCGTTTCACATTTGAATGTGAAGAATCTACATTTACGAATTACTTTTCATGAGTACTTTTTATATCTAATTAGAATCGTGAAATCAAATCAAGTCTTAAAAATAAATTGCTTCTTGTTTTATAGTTAAACAAATAAAATTGGTCATATATCTCTCGTTTTAAGTCTAAATTCCACTAATTCGAAACCATGCGTTAGCTCTTGAAGAGTTTTTTTATGCCCAATTGAAACCTTATTTGACTTTGTTGATGACTCCAATTAGATAAATAAATGACTTTTTAAAAGTAATTCATAAATTGGACTTATCGCATTTAAAATTGAAACGATAAAAATATTACTATATTCAATATTTTAGAACTAATATAAAAAAATATAAAAAATATATAAGACTTATTTAAAATTAATGAAACATTTAAGGATAATTTAAAATTTATCTCATACAAAATAATTTAAGGTTTTGACCTTATTTTAATAAATGAGGATAACTCTAATCCAACCAATTGGCTCATTGTGTCAGTGTCTATCCTAAAACATTTCTCAAAATATTTTACATAATTCAGAAAGACAAAAAGGAAATAGTAGAAGAAACTTTCAGCTAGTCCTATATATGCATGCATGTACATATATAATAATGGCATGCACATATATAAATCAATTGGCTATAAATAAATTGTCATACATGGAATCCTAGAATGCTATATTCTATTTATGTATGTTGTTTAATATTTACCAAATTCTCTTCAAAAGTTGAGGGACGACATATAAATTTAAGCTATATATAAATAGATAGATAAATTGATATAATTATTTTGCATGAAGGTTTGAGAAATGATAAGAGAGAGGAGGGATCTTTTGCGGTGCATTGCACTCCAGTGGAGAGAGAGAAAGAGAGAGTTAGAGAGAGAATTCAAATTTGTGTGTGTCTTTAAATTTAAGTGTTGTGAAAGTAAATAACATCATGGTGTAGTTGAATTCGTCCCAAATTGGCATTGAATTATAAGTATGATCTATCTAACATGTGTCATTAGAGCACATTTTAAAGTTTCTTCTGATTGGTTAGTAAAACATCTCATATTTTGAAATCTACCAAAATGTATTTAAAAGATAATTTTTAATGTTTGAAAACTCACTTGACCAATCAAAAAAAACCTTAACATGTATCTTTATGACACATGTTAGAAGGTCCCTTATGAGTATTCAAAATGGCCAATAACTTAATAATGTGTGTGTGAGTGGAGAAGACAACACCATGTGACTGTGTGTGCGAGATTATCAAATTTCACAAATCACACATTCAATTATTTTCCAACCCAAATTCTGCAAATGTGGTCCAATCAGTTTGGACCTCCATATTTAATATTTATTGAAGTTTTCAACCATCTATTAATATTTCAAACCCAAAATCATATTGAAGGACCTATTATTAACTTGTTAGCTAAAACTTGTAATTTTTTTTTTTAACTACCAAACTAGACAGAACCTACTTAAAAGATGAAAGAAACATAAGGATTAAAAGAGATATATGCATAAGGAAGGAAGTCTAGGAGCTGTGCCTGTTTGGGAGCAAAAAGTTCAATCCAATCTCAACTTATGAGATGAGATGAGATGATGTTGAAATTATGATGAGATGAGATTATGTAGTGGTGTTTGGATGGTTTGAGAGAAA